>JXCR01134906.1:4501-54135 GCA_002079205.1 Phalaenopsis hybrid cultivar
AAGGGCAGTTAGGTAATTTGGAGGTGCCTAGGGGCAAAAGATCAGGTTAGGCTTTTCAAATAGAATTGGATAAATATCCATTCTAAATGAACCAGGAATTGATGTATTGTGAAGATATGGTGTACCCTAGTTCCAAGTCAACATCCAGGATTGACCCTAAAGCCAAGTAATCCTATGGGGATTCTTCTTGAATTCTCTTATTATGATCTTACCTACTAAATGCTAGAGGTTAGGATCAATATGTGGAATTTCAAGTTGAGTAAAAAGAAGAGTTTTGAGTTTCTAATGATGGGGGTACTTTTTTTAATTTTCTAAGACTAGTCAATAGGAAAGTCCTATGGCTAGACCTAGGCTACTAAAGAAATTATCTTCTAAGACTAGTCAATAGGAAAGTCCTATGGCTAGACCTAGGCTACTAAAGAAGTTTCTTAGACCCAACAAAAGTGATGGGACAACCGCCCATACCACAGGTTGATAGGGCATACCATAGAAGATTGCTTCAGCTTAAAAAACTGACTTTCGTCGGCACCAATGGCTAAAATTTTGTGACTTTCATTTTTCGTTCAATCTAATTCCAACTTTTTTCTCCAATCGCAATTTTTGACTTAATTTATAATAAATTCCATTTTGTAGGATTATTATCTTCTAATATATAAGACACTTATCAAACAAAAATATTAATACATAGACATATATGTATGGGTTGCTGATCCTGATAACTTATATATGTAACTATTTATTAAGTTGACACCCCTACTTGAAGATTTTAATCTCAGGTATTGACACCGAAAACTTAATTCCAAGCAAAGTAAAATTTCAATTATATTTCTAGGGATTCTACGCAGTTATACGTATCATTATCAAGTAATATAGGTCTTTCTGATTAAGCCCCGAATATCGATCCCACGGAGATCGAGGTTAAACACGGTGTCTTTCAAGAGAAATTCTAGTTTAGAGTAACACGACCTAGCTTGGAAGGTTGATAAAGGTTTTGTTTTAATCATATCCTATAATTATCACTAAAATAATACTTCTACTCCTAAATTAAAATGCTTAGCAAAAATCAGAAAGTGGGTTTAATATATTAAAAACTCTTCCTCATGCAATGAAAGTAGTGACATGTGTAAAAGTAAAACAAGTAGTGAGAGAGATTGTTACAAATAGGAGCAATTATATTCTTTACCCATACTAGAGATGTTATAAAGAACATTGGTTAATCTAAAGTTTGAATAAATTTGAAGACGGGATAGGCAGGGAAGATACTAGCTCTCACTCTATCGTTCCCTCTTATCCTTCCACCTAGAGGCTAACATCTCGCATTAAAACCTAAAATAATAGAACAAATTAGGGGCTACCTTTTTAAGATTTTCCCTTGCAAAGGGCCATTAAAATTCATTTGTAGCCATTTTTTTAATTAACACATATGCTGCATCAAATGGTTTTGCATTAACGATCCACCAGTGACAGCATCAATTGTAGACCTAAGGGATCCTACTAACCCATTGTAAAAAGTTTGAATGATTAACCAATCAGAGCATGGCGCGGACACTTACTTAAGAGTTCCTTAAATCTTTCCCAAGTTTTGTATTTGATTCCCCTTTATACTGTCAAAATGAGATAATATCATTTCTAAGTTTAGTAGTCCTTGAAAGTGGAAAATACTTAGCTAAGAATTTATGAGTTAACTCCTAATTTTTAGTAGAGTCAGGTGTCAATGAGTATAACCACATTTTAGCCTTATCCCTTAGCGAGAAAAGAAAAAGTCTTAGTCTAACAGCATCGTATGACAAGCCGATATAATAAAATTTAGCACAATGTTCTAAAAAATTTGATAAGTGTAAATAGGGATCCTCTGAAGGAGTTCCCCCAAACTGGTTGTTCTGCACTAGTTGGATAATCGATGGATTTATTTCAAACGAGTAAACTTCTATGACAAGGGTTTGTATACTTGAGTGAATTTCAGTTGTTGTAGGATTTACATATTCCCTCAATGATTTGTGATGATTTTCCAAGTTATTATTTTGAATTTTTTCCATTTCCATTTCTAGTTTTTAAAGTCCTTTCTATTTTTTGATATTTTTATTTTTTTCTAACTCGGGATCATAAGACACAAGTCCAGCAGCTCCTTTGTTTTGCATACGCAATACAACAAAAAGTACATTAACAATAAAACAAAGAAAATAAACAATATATTCAACATAACAAAACATTTTCACAAACACCTTATTTTTCACACAAATAGATTTTTCACAACACTTTTTCATACAAAAAACACTTTTCACACAAAAGCAGTTTTTACGACACTACAATTTTCCAAGTCTAAGCTTAATCACTTCAACTAAAATTCTCCTAAAAGTCAAGATCAACCGTTGTGATCCCCGGCAACAGCTCCAAAAACATGATCCTGATAATTTATATATGTAAGGAATTATGAAGTTGACACCACAACTTGAAGATTTTAATCCCAGGTAATGACACCGAAAACTTGATCCCAAGAAAAGTAAGATTTTAATTATATTTCTAGGGATTCTACGCAATTATACATATCATTATCAAGTAATATAGAGTTTTCTGGTTAAGCCCCGAATATCGATCCCACGGAGATCGGGGTTAAGCACGTCAACTTTCCAGAGAAATTCTAAGTTAGAATAACACGCCATAGCTTGGAAGGTTGATAAAGGTTTGTTTTTGATGATATCCTACAATTATCACTAAAATAATACTTCTACTATGAAATAAAAATACTTAGTGAAAATCAGAAAGTGGGGTTTAATATATTAAAAATACTCTTCCTCATGCAATGAAAGTAGTGACATATGTAAAAGTAAAACAAATAGTGAGAGAGATTGTGACAAATAGGAGCAATTAAATTCTTTAACCTTACTAGAGATGTTATAAAGAACATTGGTTAATCTAAAGTTTGAATAGTTTTGAAGATGGGCTAGGCAGGGAAGATACTAGTTCTCACTCTAGAGTTCCCTCTTATCCTCCACCTGGAGGCTAACATCTCGCATCAAAACCTAAAATAATAGACCAAATTAGGGGCTTTAGACAATCACTCTAAAGTCCTCTAATTCTACACCCTTTAAAGATTATTTGCCTATTTATTTTCACTTATCTATATGGACTACATTCTTATCCATAAAATCTCATGTGATTCTACCACAGTTGATTGAGATAATACCATCCCGGATCTTACATGTTCTCAGAACATATTTTAACATGCAAGTTGATCAAGTTTACATGTAAATGAATAACAAAGTAAAATCATCCCAATATATCCTCACTCTACTAAATTCTGTATCCTACACATGCATACTAACTCATTAAAAGAGGGAAGAGTAAAGAAAACTACGAACTACTCATGAAGAAACAACAAGAACTTTTCATTAAACAAGACTTTAAAAAAATACAAAAAAAGTACTAAATTCAAATCAAAATACAATGAAAATACTCCTTTGAAGAAATCTCACTCTCTCTCATTCTCTCTCACCTTGTCGCCCCGCTTGGGGCTCATGCCCAAGCCTTCTTCTTTTTATCCAAGCTTTCTTCTCTTCTTCTAATTAATTAAGGAGTCTAAGAGATTATTTTAAAATATTTCCAAGTATTTTTTTATAATTTTCCAAGAGATGTTTAAGTGTCTCTTCAAAACTGTCCATATTCATTGAATCTTCAAAATGGTGCCTGGAGTGCCTCTTCAAAACTCCATATAGCCACCTAAAATTCTTCTAGAAAGTATATTTTTTCATTTTTAATGAATTCACCAAGATATGCATGAAGAAACACTTCAAAAATTGTCTAAATCTGACGTATATTGAAGAAGTTATGCTAAAAACCGTCTTCAGCGCCTATGTTATTGATTTATCTTCTAACTGCAGAGTTACAGTAGGCGGAGGTTTTTTCTCCTAATCCAAAACTTTTAATTATTGATAATGGCATAAGTTTGATGCTTGCTCCTAAATCACATAAGGCTTCCCCATAAAATATGTCTCCTATTGCACAAGGAGTTGTAAAGCAACTAGGATCTTTTAGCTTTTTAGAAAGTTTTTTTGAATTATAGCACTGCACTCCTCACTAACTGCAACAGTATCATTATCTTCAAGTTCCTTTTTTTTTTAAGAATATCCTCCATAAACTTCATATAGCGTGGCATTTGTTCTAAGGCTTCAACAAATGGAATATTAATTTTAAATTTCTTTAAAAATTTCCATAAATTTTGAAAATATCTTATCCAAACTTTGTTGTCTAACCCCTTGATGAAATGCAGGTGGTGGTTTTTCCAAATCAACTTTAAGTGGAGAAATAGGCCTTTATAAATGTTTCAGAGCATCCTCTTTTGGTTCTTCATTCTCTTCTCTCTCTACTTCAGTTTCTTTTTGAACTCTACCTTCCAATTCTGTTCCACTTCTAAGTTGAAAACCTTTTACTTGGTCTTTATTCCGGTCTTTTGGATTTACTTCTGTATTACTAGGAAGTATTCCTTAGAATTTATTATTTAATGAATTTTCTATTTGTCTAAGTTGATTCTCAGTATTTGTAATTGTAGCTCCTTAAATTTGTAACTATTTCCCATTTGTAACACCACTTCTTCTATAGACAACTTCTTCTCCGTAAATTGTGGATTACTAATGAAACCTGAAGGATAATTAGGTCTTTAATTACTATTCCCATGGTTGTTCTAGTTTTTCAATCGGTTTACTTGATTGTTCCCCCATTGCTGATTATTAGCACTCGTATTATTATTCCAATCAAAGTTGGGATGGTTTATCCAACCTGGGTTATAATAATTTAAATATGGGTCATCTGCTCGTTATTTATGACATTTAAAGTTTCTAATGATACTTGAGAATCTACCATCTGACTTATTGAATTCTCTTCAATCATAAGAATTGGTTGAGAAAAATTCATTCTAAATCAGTCTAACTTTCTTGAAATTGCAGTAACCTGATTTGCTAACATGACGAAAGCATCAGTTTCATGAACATTGACTACATTCTTAAGATTTACCCTTTCAGAACGCCATTGAAAATTATTGGTAGTCATATTTTCTATTAAAGTATAAGCGTCATTCAATAGTTTTGACATCAATGAACCACCAACAGCGGAATCGATAATAGATCTAAGAGATCCATCTAATCTATTGTAAAATGTTTGAATTATTAACCAATCTGGTATAGCATGGTGTGGACACTATTTTAAGAGTTCTTTAAATTGCACCCATGATTCATAAATAGATTCCCCTTCAAACTAGCAAAAAGATGTAATATCATTTTTAAGCTTCGCAGTCTTTGATGGTGGAAAATATTTAGCAAGGAATTTTTGTGCTAAATCACTCCTAGTTCTGATAGATCTAGGTGATAATGAATGTAACCATATCTTAGCCTTATCCCTCAGTAAGAAAGGAAATAATCTAAGTATTAAAATATCATCTAATACATCATCATATTTAAATGTAGCACACAATTCTAGAAAATTGGCAAGATGTAAATTGAGATCTTCAGTTGATGCTCCCCAAACTGGTTATTTGATACCATTTGGATAATAATAGCTTTAAGCTCAAATGAATTAGCCACTCTAGTGGGTTTTGAATACTACAATGAAATTCATCCATCGTAGGGTTTGCATAATCTCTTAAAGATTTAAACTCTTCAACATTTTGATTATTTTGATTTGCTATTTCTTGAAATTTTTCAGTAATTTTTAATTTTTTAATTTTTCTAATAGTTCTCTCTAATTCAAAATCGTAAGGCATATGTTCTGCGGAATCTGAACTGTGCCTACATTACTATAAATCATAAAAAATATCATAAAATAAAATGAAATAAAAAATACACTAACAAAAACTTTATATAAAAACATCACTACAATATTCCTAAAAGAAATCTTAAAGTTTAAATAAGACTTACTAAATTTGCTATCCAAAACATCTTCTTTTGGAAATATTTTTGCAAATTACTATTATATTTTTCCTCCTCCCGGCAACAACGCAAAAAAACTTGATCCATACATTCTATATAGATAAATGTAAAATATGATGTAAGTGATTATATGATTAATTTTTTTAATAGTTATTCTTAATTTGCAATAGCACCAAAAACTTGATCCAAAGCAAAGGCTAGGTAAATTTTTCACTATGAAGGAAATAAGAATGTAGTTATAATATTTCAATATAGGATACTACGCAAGTATACGTATCATTAAGTAATATAAAACTTTCTGATTAAGTCCTTAATATCGAACCCACATGGAGGATTGAATTTAAATAACAAAATACTTAGCAATATATATTCTTACTCAAAATTAACATATTATAATATAAAAAGAAGTTTGACTCTTTTTATGATTTTAGATAATTGAAAATAAATTGAACAACTAATTATCCTAATTAAAATACTTGCAAGATGAAAACAGTATAGTTAAACTATTTTTTTCCTTATCATGAATTAGTGATAAATATAGAAATTCAGTTCTAAAAGTATGTGAAATGTGTTGTGCCAAACAGGAGCAGTAATATTCTTTACCCTTACTAGAGATTTTATAAAGAACATTGACTAATCTATAGTTTTAATAGTCTTGAAGACCAGCTAGGCAGGGAAGATACTAGATTTCACTCTAGAGTTCACTCTTCTCCCTCCACTTAGGGGATAACATCTCGTATCAAAACCTAAAACTATAAATCAAATTGGGGGCATTAGCTTGTCACTCCAAAGTCCTCTAATTCTACACCCTCAAAGTTACATTTCCCTATTTATTTACACTCAACCTTATGAACTAAATTCTCATTCATGAAATCTATATGTGAGTCTAACCATTTGTTGACTGAGACAATACCATCTCAGATCTTACATGTTCTCACAACAGGTTTTAATATGTTAATTGGCCAAATCAAGAAGTAAATGAAGTGCAAAGTCCTGAATCATCATAACTTCTTCCAACATTGAAGACTAATACTTAACACAGCTTCCTTTAAACATTTAATCACTTATCATTTTAAGAAAAAAGATAAAGAAAAATACTCAGAATTCATGGAGAAAACATAACCACACATGAGTTTAAAAGTAGAAATCAAGCACAAAAATAAGAAATCTAAATTAAAAACCAAGTATAGACACAAAAATAAGCACTTATCTCAAATTCTGTCCACCAAATTCCTTGAAGTTCCTCTGAATTCTCTTCCTTCTCTCACAATACAAACTAATACTCAAAATAAAATAAAATAAAATAAAGGTGGCCGAAGACGGCGGTGGTAAACTTTGGAGGATGGTTGCTAGCCCCTTTTCTTGAAAAATCTAAGTCTTTTTTTATAAAAATCCAAGGAGTGCCTTGGTGTCCCTTCAAAAAGGTGTCTCCATTCAATGAAACTTTAAGAAGTTGCCTCCTCATAAGCCAATTGAATGAATTTTTGTGTCCATGAGCTATTTCTCATGTTTTTTTTATCAAGGGTTGCTTCAAACATATCTTGAAAATTTCACTCCAATCAAATATTTCTTCAAGTAACTAATTTTGGAGCGTAGGTGCGAGGTACTTGACGCTTAGGCGCGGATCATCTGGCGCTTAGATGCCCCAGTTCATTTTTGCTCCAAATTTGACCAATTTTCACTCCTTTTAGCATTTTCATCCATTTAATTTTACTTACAAGAGAAATACACAAATATATTTCATTAAAGCGCAATATCTCAAAAAATAAGTATAAAAATGTGTATGAAAACATGGTATATTTTATGTGTATTAGCGCTTAAGTGCCAAAGATCCGTGCATAAGCACATGTTACTTGAGAGGTAGGCGCCTAAGCACCGAACCAGTCACACTTAAGCACTTATTCACTTAAACCTATCTGCGAATGGTTAAAAGTTAAAAATTGAACTGAAAATCACCATTTTTACCCCCGCTATTGTATTTTTCTTGAGGCATTTGCGATTTTGGACTTATGGCTCCTCTAAAGTTGAAGATTTATTTGTGGAATTGGGCCAAATTCATTAGTTTTTATCTTCTCAAGGTAAGAGCTTCACTTCTATGTAGAAATTTTTTATTTTCACCATATATAGGGAGTACATTGCGGAATTATCCAAAAATCACTATTCATTGTGAAAACTTAAGATAAATCTATGAAACATACGTGGAAATGATAGTTTAAGCTTTTGGAAGTTAAGTTCAGTGGTTTCAACCTGAGTTCAGGATTTATTGAGAATTTTATGTGATTTTTAGAAAAAGACACCAAAATGAAGAGGAGCAAGGGGAAGTCCACTTTCGATTCAAGAAAATTTGTTAGTTCAAAAGCTCAGAATCAATATGTAGATGTGATGCAATCGAGAAAGTTGATTCCTGAGCGGTGTTTTAAGAATCTGGGTGGAGCTGTGTAGGATTTGATAGTGCACTGATAGTGGGAACATTTCTGTTGTTTTTTTGCTGTAGTGGTCATTTCTATTGTTTGGGATTTTTACGCTAATCTCTCTGAGGTAGAGGAAGATCAGGTTATGGTGAAAGGGAAATCATTAGCTTTTTCTCTCGAGGTAATCAACTCATTTTACCAGCTGCCCACAATTTTTTATGTTTTTATTCAAATTATAATCCTACTGAGGGAGAGTTAGATGAGATAATTTCTTCATTTACTACGAGAAGAGGATTGTGACAATAACGAATGATAGGAGTGTGATTTCCTGGTTTAATGCTTGATGCCACGTCAAAAGTGTGACACTATTTTTTTCAGCTCGTCTCCTCCCTACAAATCATCTATATGTTTTTGGTTACAGGTGCAAGAAAAAGAGTTTAAAAGCGAAAAGGAGCAAAAATACATAAAAAAGGAGCAAAATGGGCCAAACTAAGCAAAAATACATCCAGATTCTGGTGCCTAGGCGCCGGATGAAGATCGCGGCTGACGCCTAGGCGCCAAAGTTAGTTTCTAGAAGTTGCATTGAATGAGGCTGAATTTTCAAGAGATTTATGAAGCAAACCCTTGGTGATTATCAAAGTTTTATATATACAGATTAATTTTACATGTCTAGGGGGAGTGCTAGAGCCGTTTTAAGAAGGGGAGGCACTTATATTGAGTGGCTCATTCTAATGGCAATAAGTGATTCACTATCCAACTAGTTTTAGGGCAAACCACAAAAAATAATAAGATTACATTAAATTAGATACAACATACCAGTTCTTGGAAAGAAATCCCCCTATCATGTTATAAATTTCTATTAATGAACACAATAACATCGATGATAATGAATAATGACCAACATTATGAGATAAATGACTATCATTATGAGATAAATTCCAACTTATCACAGCTCTTGCCTCAATCTAATCAAATGCTTCATATTTGACATTCCTAAGTTTAATAAAATATTGGTTGAAGTTCTGAATTTCATAAGTATTCCCAACTAAATAAATACCTTGGCACATCATCTTAATATCATTGATCCACATCTGTGAAATTTCTTTACTAATATTTTCTTCAAGTACTATTAGTAAAATCTATGTGTTGCCTACACGACTTTATTTTGTGACCTATACAACTATACAAGGGTGATGAAAAAGAAAAATCAAAAAAAGATCATGTCGAGTTACAACCATTAGTAGTAGCTCAGTCAATTTTCTTAGAAGTGGAAACCATGAATCATTTTTCTTAATCTCTATGATTGCAAATGTGAGTGGATAGAGCCCATTATTTATGTTGATTTTTCTTGCACTAAAAAATCCATAAAAAATTCTCAAATAAGATCTTGTCATCAAGGCTCATGACTAGCCCATAATAACTCCATCAATTAATAGAGGCTTTGAACTCTTAAAAAAGATGCTAAAATGTCTTATACATGTTTTCTGATTATATTCTATAGATAGATCCCTCGAGACATACTAAATGATGCCCATTAGTTGTACATCAAATGATAAGTTTCCCCTCAACTATCAAATATGTTCTTTATGACCTTACGTTGTACTATCAATCATTCATATTTGAGATTTTGATATTAAATTTAACCTCTATTATACGAATGATTTCTCTGGGCTTCAAGAAAACTTTTTGATGAATAACAGAGAGGATGAAATTACCAATGAACTTCATTGTGTACTACTAGTGCCAACCCACCAAGTTTGGGTGTGTGCATGAATGGTAGCAAGTAATAGTTAAAATCTTTAATGCACTATGTAGACTCAGAATTTTGGTTGAATACAATTATAATAGTAGCGTCTTGAAAGATGATCGTGATGCAGACTGATAATGGAATATTATGCTATGTTGGATTAATGGTACAATATTCAATATTGTTGGCTATGCACCAACCATTAATTGCATATTGCAGGTTCATCTTGTTAATGAAAAATATGTGCTCAACTAATGCATTATGAATTTATTTTTCATTAATACATCTAAGTTGATTGTAAGGTCATCTGATGTTGTCTTCTCATCCCATTTTTTAGTAGTCCTACAAGTATAAAAATAGTCATTATTCTTAAGAATTACGTCTATAATATTTCTATTAGTTTTACACTGTCTCGAAAGTGCATCCTGCCCCAAATCTCAATGGTGCCATTAATCTACGAAGTATCCAACCTTGTAATAAAATAAATATTGCTATGACCATTGCTATTGCTAATGTCCATTTTCTGATAGCAGCTCTAGTTAAAATGACTTGAGTGTCTTCCCGAGTACAATCAAGCTGTCTACAACTACTGCAATTAGTAGAATTAACACAATATCTTCATCCCGAACTACAAAGAGAGAAAATTTAGCTTCAATAAATTTACATATTTAAAATTTAGAATGAATCAACTTGCAATATATGAATGTATCATTAATCCTAACCTTGGTAATTGTACATTGTCAAATACAGAATAAATATGGATAGATGATTTTCATATATAGTCTGACAACATCTGCACTGCCCTACACTTGCTAACCCTACACACTTAATAGAGATATTAAGTTTAATTTTTTTAGTTTTATCATTTCTTCAATTAGAAATATTTTCTTTGGTACTAATGCTTATAAAAATTTCTACTATTTTTCGTCAACCCTACATTTACAAATATACGACTGCTGAAATATAATTAAATTTTGAAAGATAGATTTATTTTCTTTTCAAACGATAAAATTATNACTAATGCTTATAAAAATTTCTACTAAATTTCGTCAACCCTACATTTATAATTATACGACTGCTGAAATATAATTAAATTTTGAAAGATAGATTTATTTTCTTTTCAAACGATAAAATTATACACCCAATATAAAATTTACGTTTTTTTAGTTTTATAATTTTCATATTAATAAATAAATTTATTTTCTGCACTATTACATATAAAATATCGCTACTAGTTTTTTTAACTTATCAAACTTTTTGTTAAACCAATCCAAATAAGCTTAAACTTATGTTTATGTGATATTATTTTTTAGATAAGCTTATGAATGATTTTTACAATAAAACTAACGGAACGAAGAGCACTAAAATGAAATGTTTCTTCACGAGTTTGCAATCAATTCAAAGAAATAAAAGTTCCAGAAAAAGGGGCGTGGGAATAAGACTTCCTACCCCTAACAGTCTTGGGCTCCGACGGCCAGCCAAAAGCCCAGCTTGAGGAATTTAAAAAATTATAAATATCTCACATTTTTTAATCTATTGTTTTAATTAATGTTAAAATTATGAAACATTGGAGCAAAAATATTTTTCTCTATTTTTCTTCATTGCGTGCGCATGCATTCAACAGCTAGTCCAAACTGGCCTGTCAAGGTACGTATCCCAAAAGAATTCTCCCCCAGTAATCACTCTCAACAGGATAACAGACAGTTTAAACACACAATATTAAACACTTAAAATTCAATCAACAAGTTTATAAATATTCGGCAACTTGATATAACCGTAGATTCCCTTCACATAATTATCAAGAAGATTCCCTGAAAGCAAAAGTATTTGAATCTCGATTCCTTGGATTCCTTGTACGCTCATAACTCCTTATAAAAAAGTAAAAAAAAAAAAAAGATTTTTTTTTTTTGATATTTGTCTGCACATGAACCACTGGCCAATCATGATTTAACAGAATTTGCCAGAGACTAGTCCATTATAGGTCAGTCAGTATAAAATCTCCATATTTTTATATATGCACCGTTAAGGGCATCGTAAACAAGGCTAGTTTATATTTCAAGCTCAAAAAGTGTGTTCGTGTTCGACTAGTTTGCTTAACAAGCCGAACACGAGCTGCTCACGAACAAAGAGTCCTTTTAACAACTCTAATGATGTAGTCATATGACAATAAAGATTTGAGCAAGATTTATTACAACATCATTTGAATCTAATTTAATATTTTTTTATTCTATTTTCTTAATCAATATTTTAATTGTAGTCAATTAGAATTTTTTAAAATACTACTTTTTATATATATATATATATATATATATANACTTGATGAGTAGTATTTCGATCCAAAACGAGCCGAACACGAACAAACACATCTCAGTTCGTGTTCGGCTCAGTAACTTATCGAACGAAATTAACGAGCCGAACACTAACTGTTCGCAAACAACGAACCGTTTTGACAGCCCTATGCACCATACATAGAGACCACTGAAATCATTAATTTGAACTCATCATAAATTTAAATATTAAACTTTAGGTGTTTGTTATGTAAAAAGATAAAACATATGGTGTATGTGTGCAAATTTCCTTTTATATTACGGCTTCCTTCAATAAATGGGAACATTCTTTTTATATTTATAAATTAAGATTCTCCTGATAAATAATTAGGCTTTTTAAAGATGAGAGACTTGCATGGGTATGGACACAGCATTCACTTTCAAGGTAGTTAATAACGTTTTATCTAACATCGCGTGCATCTCGAGGATTCCAATTAGTCAAATTTAATAGCTAGTTATAATAGTGACCACAATCATTATTATAGTTGAAAATGTGTAGTTAGAAATCAATTTATGTTTTATATTTTATATTTTATATTTTATATTTTTAAATTTTTAAGCTTATTCATTAAATATATTTCACATTATTTAAGAAAATTAATTTATTTAAAAAAAATCGATAAAAATAAAAATTATTTATATATTTTTAAAATTTACTTCATCTAATTAATTTAACACATTTAATTTCAATACATATCCTATAAAAATAAAATAAACGCACAAAATAGAAAAAAAAAAAGTGATTTTAAACTGCCTTTTAATTAATATTATAAGCTTTGCAGTAAACAGGCGTTGGTAGGTTTGGAAGGCAAGTATGGCAAATATTTGTTTATAATTTCACGTCCCATTGTCCATTTTATTGGATGTCACCTTCGTAAGTAGTGGATCGATTAGCGCATGGCTAACTTTATATTTTATGCAGGTATGGAGAAGTCTGATTTGTCTTCAGCCGATAAATGAAAATTCCCATCTTTATCCTGCCTTAAGAAAGCATAGGCACAGATATGCGAATATTTGGGAAAAATCCAATTTTCTTTATTAAAATACTTTCATTCCTATATAAAGATATCATTAAATGTTAATAAATTTTCAACATAATTTTACCTTTTGGTTAATTTTGTTGAAATTCAGAATAATGCGGAATATAAAATTATTTCATTGATATGAACGGGGGTATAAATAACCCTTACAAAAATCGTATAATAGGAAAAATAATAAAAATAAATAAAATGAAAAAGAAAGATATATCACCAAATATCTCCACTCATCAAATCATATTAATTATTTGGAGATAAAAGAAATAACATAAAATAGGAAAACTTAAAATAGAAAAAGAATTAGCTTCTAATCTAAGCAAATAAATATAAATTAAGAAATGAAATAGCTCTTTAATAAAAGGAAATAATTTATTCTTCAAAATTTCACACAAGAATAAATTATTTTCTAGTATAACTCCTAACACTGCCCCTCAAGTTGAAACATTGTTAAAAAACCAATTTCAACTTGAATTTGAAAAAAACAAACGATTGGCGAGGAAGATCTTGTAAAGTAGAATTTGAAGACTTCATCTTGTACTGCAATTGTTTTTTGCTGCAGTTACTGTAGTGTCTGTAGGTAGGCGGAAGGTTCCTATAGTAATGCTGTAGAGGAGTTTACAAGTAAGTAAACAACAGTGGTTGTAGTTCTTGTAGTGTTTGTAAGTAGAAAGAAAAATCCTACTAGTACTGCTGCATAGAGTTTTCAGGGAAATATGCAAATTTGATTGTCTTTGACTGTAGTTTCTGCAGTGTCTGTAGGTAGACTGAAAACTTCTACATGTAATGATGCATTGGAGCTTGCACAGAAGAAATAGACCACTGTGATTGTTTTTTGACTGTAGTTTCTGCAGTACCTATAGGAAGACTCAAAATTCAGGTTTGGCTGAATTTTAAGTTTTTTCTATCATGTCAGGGATGAAACTGATGAAGAAGGGAATGTAGGTTGGGTGTTTGGATTCCATTCAAGTATACATCCAATCTCGCCTCTACAATAGCCATTTTCAATTCCTTTGGCGAGCAAACCAATGATGAACTTCTCGTCTTTCGTTGGGAGTGCCACTGGAGAGTGAAAGTTTCGCTCTCCGAACATCGGTGGTGGCTCTTCACAAGAGAGAGAAAGAGTGAATCACACTCAGGAAATTCTGCTGATAGAGAAAGCAGCAAAAGAAAGGGAGGCTGGAAACGTAGCTCTCCCTGACGCTTGTGCAGGGAAGAATAAAATACTTCAGGAGAATGGGTCGGTGATAGATCCGACTGGAAGATCCAATGCTGAATTTTTTTAGAAGAATAACAGGAAATGACAAGAAGCAGTGCTAGATTTCGAGGAAAAAATAGTGTTGTTTCATTCGACTTAGAACTAAAACAGAAAAAGAGTACTTTGATTCCTGTGGTAAAGTCCTTTTGGTAAGAACAACGGAAAGGTAGAGAAGAACAACGAGAAAGTCTTGATGCTGGGAATGACAACAGAGAAGCCATCGATACAAGCTCATCAGACAAGGGTCGCCATTGAGACTAGAGCCGGTTGACAATGGTCCGGCTGAAATCTTGTCGGAAAAGGCCGCCGGTGAGAAGGCGACGGTATTTCACGATTGGTTGCCTAAGCAATTTATCCTCGAAGATGATCTCAAGCATGTTGTCACTGTAGATGCGCTCCAGTCTCACGGCAAGAATGTCTAAGAATGGAATTCCAGGATCGACTCTTTGCTGAAGAGAGATCTAGCAGCTAAAACTGTGTCATAGGGATTAGCTAGAAAAAATCTATAGAAATCCAAAAAAAGGGAACCAATGACATTTAGGGTGAGAAACGATGGCAAGTAGGGGAACTAATGACTATTGATTTTATCGAGGCTGGTAGAGTCGAAGCTTCTGGTTCAGGAATGGCCGACCAACAGAAAAAGCTTGCAAGGAGGAGAGAAGAAAAAATTGTTATTTTAAATACCAAGATGAGTGTCTCTCTCTGTGCAGGAAGGGAGTCCGATAATTCTAAAAGGAGGACCGGTGGCTAGAGTACGAAACCTTGCTCTGATACCATGTTGAAATTCAAAATAATACGGAATACAGAATTATTTCATTGATATGAACGGATGTATAAATAACTTTTACAAGAATCCTATAATAACAAAATTAATAAAAATAAAAAAATATGAGAAGGAAAAATATATCACAAAATATCTTCAATAATCAAACCATATTAATTATTTGAAGGTAATGGAAATAACATAAAATAGAAAACCAAAAAAGAAAAAAGAATTGGCTCCTAATCTAAGGAAATAAATATAAACTAGGAAATAAAATATTTCATTAATACAAGAAAATAATTTATTCTTCATAATTTCTCACAAGAGTAAATTATTACCTATTATAACTCCTAACAAATTAGGATAATTATGCTTGAGAATGATTTGTCAAATTTTTTGCATATGTCATGGAACTGATTAACATGCTGGGTTAAATTTGGACTTCATTTTAACACACAATTGTTTGGAGCCTCTGAAGTTGGAAAATGCTTCAGCTAATGTTTTTGCAAGACTTGAAAATGTTAAAATTTTTTGTTTGGCAACATGCATTCGAGATATTAATGCATAGTAAGAGGCAATTTTTGCCAATCTCTTATATTTGGATTTCATTTTATATAAATTAATTTTAGCTTATTTTCATATAACTGTCAAAATTGGCGTTTTCATAAAATCAAAAGGTGCACATGCAAATTATTGGTCAATTTCTGAATGATTTTTAAGGAAGTTAAATTATTTTTTAAAATTAAGCGGGAAAGCATAACTAAATAAGGCATTTTTCATGTAATTATCCATGTAAATAATATTATATTAACTCTGGAGGAGTTAATTTCGCTATTTCAGTCTCTTGTAAAATTTAGTAATGTTCACTATTTGTAAAGATAGATGAAGAGTTTCTTATTGAAGTATTTTATGAAATGCTTGCATGCAGGTGAAAAATTTTTGTGACCCTCATAAAAGAGAAGAATCTTTTATATGAAAAAATAAGAATCATGAAATCTAACAGATTTGAAATGATTTTACTAATGCGTGGTAATGATTTCAATGAACGCACTTACTTTTAACTAAAGAATAAGTATAATGTATTAAGATATTGTGATAGAAATTATCATACAAGACATCTCCTTTGACAATAGTACGAGCCTTTGGGTGCAAAGTTGTCGCACGAGATGATGACAAGTAGACAAAGACACTCTCTTTGTTGATGTGTAGGACAAACATTGGATGTCTTAAATTGAAGATTTCTAATGATTATCAATGGGGAACGCTAACACTTCTAAATAATTTTATCTATTTGCAGCGCAAACGAGCAACATAAGCTAGATATGCTTTTTCATAGCGTGTCCTTCGGTAACGCTTATAAACACTTTCATATGTAATGATTTGGCTTAGCATATAAGTGTTGTAGTGGCCTATTTAATTCCATCTCAGCACATCGAGATCTATAATGTTATTGGGATTCAATTTTAGAAATTTATTTTTTGATTTCTATGTTGCAACGAGTTTTGGCCACATTGTGCTTCAATCTTTTTTGTGAATGGCAGCTAATCAATTTAGAATCTCTATTTCAGAGTTGCCATTGTCTATCAAACAATGATTATAATTAACTCCTAAACACTTTAGATATTGCTTTCCCTGTAATCATCGTGGTTCATTCCCTATTATTTTTATTCTGATTGCTATCTTGTTTGGACAAAAATACCGCCAGTTTATTATTGATATCTATTTTTTTTTTAGCAATCGATGTTGTTATTAAATTTTCTGCATTTACAAGTTTTTGTTTAAGTTTTCAAATTTGTATCAGATTGCTTGCATGTTTTGTTTTAAAGCTTTTTTAAGTTAACCTTTTTCGATCGGGTTTTGTAGGAAAATATGGAAGTTTCTTATAAGCCAGTCAACTTCTTTTTCTCAGATAAAAGTATCATTACTCCCTTACTAAAACAAAAAAAAAAGATACGCCCAAATTTCAAGCTTTCACCTTCATGATTCACCATTGCTACAAAGATCTCAATCAATCATGATTCACCATTGCTTTTAACTTATTTTTGTCTGGAAGATGAACCACATAGATTTACATTTCTATTATTTACATTAGGAGTTTCTTGGCTTCCTATGAACACAAAAGACGATTTTGTTTGTTGAAATACACCTTTTCTTGCATAAGTTTAAAACACCCAAATGTCATGTTTGTTAGTATGAAATTTTATGTGTAAGTGTGTAACTACATAGAAATTTTGTGACTTGTATGTAAATTTTTCTAAACATTATGTAGTTATAATTTATACCAATAAACTAACTGCATTAATATCACACCGATGCTAGAGTTGGAGTATTTGCTTCAATTTGATTGAAGATAGGCAATGCCATAACGAGAACTAAAATTTTTGTTCTCCTGTTGGCAACAAAAAAGAACTTCACTAGAGAATTAGACTTTCAATATAATACCATGTTCTTGCTTTTTTGTTTGTAAGCCTCCAACTTTTCTATAATTTCATTGAGCAGATAGAGATGAAAATTTATAGTTTAGTTTCCTCCAATGATAGGAAAATAATAATTTCTTATAATTGAATGAGAAACAGATTTCTTTTTTGGGGTTTCAAAGTTGGGCATTTACACACAAATCACAATTCTTTCGATTTACTGATCTAAAACCTGAATTTTGATTCTTCACATTTTTAACGTTCAAATCCTTAATCACATAAAAGATATCATTATTAATAAACATTTTTTTAATTTAATACACCTTTTGATGTAAAAGTAAAGTGATATTCAAATAAATACCATGTTTTTTATGTTGTTCATGTAAATACTAAGCTTGGGTGGAACTAGGTGTAACCGAGGGAGAGCTATTGCTCAATAATCTACTTGTGGTGGCTCTCATGATTGGTTTTATCAAATTATAATAGTTTATTGTGTTGTTTCATATTATATTTAAAATGAGACAACCAAAATGGAGTAAATACTATCTAAAACGAGTAGATTATTTTTTGAAGTTTTCTAGTCGAACAATTAATTTATCAAAAAAAAATTGCGTGCCCTTGTAAATCATGCATTAATAGGCATTTTTGCTCTTAGGAAGATGTCAAAAAATGCTAAATCTTGAATGATTTTTTAGTTGGTTATAGTGTTTAGAATGACACTGGAAAGAACACAATGATAAGGATGAATCGGAAAAAAAATTGAGAAAATAATTGCTGTGTTTGAAGCATAAAAACTACAACAACAAGTTCAACTATCTACTATGGATAATATAGAAGAGTTACTAAGGAATGCATGTGTTTTGTACAGTTGCACAACTAGCGTTGGGGCTTAACTAAATTTGGATGAAATAAATCATGCTACAAAATTCAAAACATTATTAGAATATGCAAGGGAAGACTAATATCATGGGTGCACGACATTTAAACATTTTTTTTTCTATTTCGCAAGCTTTGTTTAAAATTGTTACACCCTTGGACTACTTTTTTTAAGGTGTCAATGATTGCATATCTGGAGAGAGCATTATCACCAAATAATTCTTTTGAGGTCAAAAAGATAATGTAAGCATTTGATCTTAGATAAAAAAGATTGATAATGACACGCTTAAAAATGTTCTAATTTTGTATACATTTTATGATCATTTTTAAATATATTGCACTTTAAAGGAAGGTATTTTGCTTATTTTTTTGTTTCAATAACAAGAGATGGAATTTTAGAGAAAAAGAAGCTAAAAAGAAGCAAAAATAGGTCAAACGGAGTAAGGGAGGAAAAAGTGAACTAGTGCCTAGGCGCCAAACCCCGTACTTGGAAATAGAGAACTCAACATCACAGTGTCATGACCTTGTGCCTAGGCGCCAGGTGGTTATCCAGAATCATTTTTCTTCTAAATACATTGAATTTGAATGGATTTTGAAGGGGCGTTTGAAGTGACTACTGGGATTTCAATGTTTCTTTAAAAGGGGACTGAAAAGAGAAAAAAATGAGAGAGAATGTGCTTTTGGTAAGAGTTTGATTTGGGGCACTTGATTAGTTGTGAGAGTCTTTTGGTGTGTGTGTGTGTGTGTTTGTCTTGAGTGAAATTGTAAGGAGCGTTGAAAATTCATCAGAAGAACTTTAAAGAATTTATTGTGTAAACTTGAATTTTAATATAAATCATGTTTTTTTTTTGTTAACCCCATGAAGTCTGAGTAGTTTTCTTTACCTTTCTCCTTGCAATAAGAAATAATCATGTTTAAGAATAGTATTTTTTAAGATTTCTCTTATTCCATACTTATGATGAATCATTACTTCGTACAAAATTTATATATTCAGTCTGACCAATTGGTATGTTAACACTTTTTGTGAACCAATAAAGACTTGAGAGGGCTATGTATTCCTCAACTACTAAGAATCATATTAATCTAGTGGGTGATATGCTAGTGCGTAAGTTAGTGCAATTAGATAGGGAGATAAATTTTCATGAGTGCAAATTGGGAATCTTAGTGTGACAGGTTAGAACTTTTACCAATTTGATCTAGAGTTTCGAACTTAAGACAAGGTTAGTCCAAAAATTGTGGGCATAGTAGGTAATGTAGAGTGATAGACTAGAACTTACCCAGCATGCATAACTGACCGACCTTTTTGTAAATCAACAATTACAAGAATTTGATGACGCTACAAGAAGATTTAAATTCCAGCAATGATACCAAAAACTTGACTGCGACTATATATATATATATATATATATATATTTGATTTAATAAAGATGTATAGATATAATATTCAATAATGTTAAAGTCGATTGTCAACGCAAGTATACGTATCGCTCAAGTAATATAGGGCTCTAATGGAGTCCTAGATATCGATCCCACAGCGAGAAATAGAATACTACGGACTAAGATTTAATAAGAAGTAATACTTCAACTACAACAATGCTTAAGTTGTTTATCTGTCACTAATAGGCAATTGAAACAAGTAGATAATTTTGGATAGTAACTAATGAGAGAGAATAACGTTCTGTATTAACATGAGGAATCAACACCTAAGATTTTAAGTCATGGTTATTATTTTTTTACTTAATTAGAATTAAAATATTCCATAGAATGTTTAATTAATTAAAAATCAAGGACACACCAAATAATTTTTATTTTTATTCCACAGTGTTCTTTTTGGTTCACTCAGAAACATGGTACTTTTATTTTTATTTTTATGATTTTTTCAACACAAAGATATGGATTTTCTAAGTTTTGGAATTAAAATAAATAAAAAATCCCTAAATTTTCTACTTATCTGAATCAGCCGATGTGTCATCTTACGGCGCTCCTAACTCACAAATGTGTCACCATGCTACTGGACGCCGCGTCTGACTCAGCTGCCACGCATCTACAATTTATCATTCCATCCTTTATCCTGCGTGATCCTGACCATCCATCTGATACACGCACAATCCAACGGTTGTGGGTCATCGCCCTCAATGGCCAAAACACATGAACCTTTCAACTTCAAACCCTTAAATCTCTACCTAGACTCAACCAAATCACTTTGGGTTTGTTCTTGCACCTTCATCTAATCGAGACGAACACATCTATATGGTTATATGCATATGAAATACTAATTCTCTTCATAATTAATGAAACCAAAGGAATTTTTAGTGTTTTTGAAGTATAACTTTGCCGAAGAGGTGAGGCCTCAATTGGTTGCTTTTGGAAGCTTCAGTGGAGTCCAACAAACCTCCTCAAAGTGTTTGTTCACTTTAGTGTAAGCTCTAAGTATGATTTATATCGAAGGGTGGTGTGACCTTGGTCTAGAGATGGGTTAGAGGGCTGAATAGAGGGAGATTTTGATGAGGAACTTCCTCATTTGGTCTGAGGAAGCTTTAGGGCGGCTTAATTTAAATTTTTGTGGAGTCTTTGGGATTGATAAAAAAAGCCTTGGATTTTGTGTTTAAAATTGAGCTGAAGCAAGGGCAGAGAGGAGCTCAAGATGGTTGGCTTGTGCTTAGGAAATTTGGGAGAAGCTTTGGAGAGATTTTAGCAGAGTTTCCCCAAGAAGTTGAGTACACATGGGAGTTGGCCGAAAATGAGGTTCTTATAACAATGGCCAAGGGGATGGCCTCAGACTCTAATTGGTTGGTGCAAGAAGGTTGAGGTGTAGGACTGAGCAGCACAAGCATCTAATGGTGAAGTGTCAGAGTGGATGGGCTCAGCTTTGGGTTTAAAGAGGGGAGTGTCTCCCTAGATTTGAGCTTTCTTGTGACTAGGGTGGCTAGGTAAGGGTGAGGTGGTGGCTAGGTAGTTCATGGAGGGTCATGAAAGTCTTAATTGTGATTACATTGGAGTTTTGATGGTTGACTGCGTGGGGGGGAAGAGTTTATCCAAAATGGGGGAGCATATATCCTTAATTTTTGGGACACTTGGTCCATGGGTCAATTCTTGGGTCTTAATTGATATGAGTAGCATCTTAGGTGGCTAACCATGGTAGGAGAGGGTTAAGGTTGGCTAATTCAAAGGATTTGAGTCAATTTGGGGATAAGGTTCAAAATTTGGGTTTTGGTTTGAACTTGGGTCAACGTTTGGTTTGAGCTAAGGTTTGGGTTAAATGGTTTATCAAATTTGGCTTGGATGATTATCATGAGAAATTTGGAAACAGGAATTGGGTGATTTTGAATTGAATTGGAAGGTCAATTTGGTGAAATTTGTTCATATGGTCAATTTTGGGGCATTTGGGTTAGACTTGGGTTTGGATTGGACTAAGGTTAAGAGTTTGGTCAATTGATGATTCAAATTGGTCTAACAATTAACATGAAGAGTTTTGGATATCAATTGAGTGGAAATTGTGCGGTATGAAGATCAATTTGAGGAGATTTGGACTTTGGGGTAAAATCAGGGATTTTGGCTTAAGTTAGATTTTAGTGTGCATTGAGTTCAAATTTAGATCAATTGAATGTTCAAACTAATTTGGTAAGGTGATACGAAGAATTTAGAATTCAAATTTGGCGAAATTGACTTGATCATGAGGTAAAATTTTGGGGGAATGTAAGGGTATGACTAAATTGGAGGTTTTGGATTGGGCTTAAAATTAGGTTCAATTGGGCTTGAATTTCATTTTAATTATGATTGGGGATGATGAACTTGAGTTTTGTAATTGAAATTGGGTGATATTGAAATCAATTTGGTGGAAATTGGGAGTGGCTTGGGCAATTTAAGCTTCTATAGGGAATTTAGGGATTTTGGTCAAAACAGATCAATTTGGTCAAAATTCGCTCAACTGAGTAGTTCAAATTGATTTTGGGGACATTTGGAGTGATTTTGGAGATTTTAAGATTTTTTGAAAGTTTTGGGGTTTGAAGGGTACTTTGGTAATTTTGGTGATTTTGGGGGGTATTTTGGGAATTATTTAAAAGTTAAGGGAATTTTTGTTAATTTAAGTGATTTGGAATGGTTTGAAATGATTTTTAGAGATACTTTGAGAATTTGGGTAAGTTTGGGAATATTTGGAAAATTTAGGGTTTAGGAGCAATTTGGTAATTTGGCGAAGTTGGGGTCAATTGAGTTGAGGTTACTTTATTTGATCGGTAAAAAATTGGATTGATTGAGGATGTTAATCATGAGGTTACTCTATTTGAGCCATGAGACCAAGGGAACTCCCCTTATGAATCCTCCATGTGCTGGTCTTAGCCAAACCCTAGCTGAGTGTTAATGGTTTAGGGGACCATCCATATGAGTTTCCAATAAAGTAAGGGATCAAGCTAGACATATTTAGGTTAGGGCTTAGGTTGTGAGTGCAAGTGAAAGTATGTATGTGCAAGTCTGACCAAGACCACACCACCCAGAGCTAACATTAAGGCCAAACAGTCATATGGGGACTCTTTTGGAGCTCCCCCATATTGGTCCCACCTACTAAGTGCTAGAGGTTAGAACCAACATGTGAAACTTCAAGATGAGTAAATAATAGTTTAAAATTTCTCTTGGTTAGGGTGCCATCAATAGTCATCTAGGAATAGTCAACAGGAAAGTCTTATGGCGAGATTCTAGGCTTCTAAAGAAGAAACTAGACCTCAACCAAAGTGAGGTCAACAAATGGAAACCCAATAGATGTGGTAAGATGGGCGAGCATGCTGTACGTCTTAGCATTGACAGATGAGATCAACAAACTAACACAACAACCTAAGATGACAAGCTCAGAGCAGAAAAGAGAGAAAATGTGGAGAAGGTTTCCGCCGGGGAGTATACAGGAACTTCTGCTAGGGATCAGAAGGTGTACCTTCAGAATGTCAATTTCAAGAGTGAATTTGAACTTCATGAGGTGATTGTGCTTTATAACCCAAGTGAAGGGCTACATAATGGATTTGAAGAGACAACCTTTAGGGAAACTAACGATCTTGAAGAAGACTTGATTCAATTTCAATGTTTTAACTTTAATTTAAATTTAAATTTTGATTTTAATTTTGATTTAGCAAAAAAATTAATTTTGTAAGACAGAAATATGTGAAGAAATCATATTAGGATGGAATCCACAAGGACTCACATCCAACCCAATAGGTAACAAAGAAATGAAAATAAGATACCTTACTCCATTTAAGGTGGCCTTATACCTATCTCAAAGATTTATGTAGAGAATTATATGTCATACTCCATTTAAGGTGGCCTTATACACATCTCAAAGGATGAGACTAGGAAGCCTTACTCTATTTAAGGTGGCCTTATACCCATCTCAAAAATTTGTGTTGAGAATCATATGCCTTATTCTATTTAAGGTGGCCTTAGACCTATCTCAAAGGATGAGAATAGGGTGCCCTACTCTATTTAAAGTGGCCTTATACCTATCTCAAAGGTTCATGTAGAAAACCATATGTATTACCCCATTTAAGGTGGCCTTAGACCATTCTTGAAGGATGAGAATAGGATGTTCAACTCAACTTAAGTGGTATTATACCCATCTCAATGATTTTTTGCATAGAATTGGATGCCTTAGTCCATTTAAGGTGGCCTTAGAGAGATCTTGAAAGATGAGAATAAGATGGCTGGCTCCATTTAAATCATTCTTATACCTATCTTGAAGATTTGTGTATAGAAGCAGATGCCTTATTCCATTTAAGGTGTCCTTAAACCAAACTTGAAAGATGAGAATAGGATGCCTTGCTCCATTTAAGGTGGTCTTATACCTATGTCAAAGATTCATGTAGAGAATCAGATGCCTTACTCCATTTTAGGTGGCCTTACACCAATCTTGAAATATGAGAATAGGATGTGTTATTCCATTTAAGTTGCCTTTATACCTATCTCAGAGATTTGTGTAGAGAATTGGATGCCTTACTCAATTTAAGGTGGCCTTAGATCGATCTCAAAGAGTGAGAATAAGATGTCGTATTACATTTAAGGTGGTCTTATACCTAACTCAAATATTTATCACATTAGGAAGGAAAGCACATAAACTCACTTCCAACCTAAAAGGTGACCGAAAACATTAGGAAGAGAAGCTTAGGGACTCACATCCAACCCAAGAGGTATTGGAAAGGAATCAGAATTTAAGTACTGCTCCTTAGAACATTATGTGAAGAGTGTGGAGAATTTGTGGTGCTGAGCTCAAGAATATGTGGTATGTGAAGATTAATAGTGGTGAGGAAAAATCTATGGTATTTTGTGAAGAGTGTGAAACTCCATGGGAATTTTGAAAAAGTGTAGATGGTAGAATTCATGCTAAGAAGTGCAATGTGTGGAACTTTGAAGTTTGAGGCTAATCGATTTATCATTTTTTGTTCTTGTTTTCATTATCATTTTTATTATGATATCTTTTAAAATTTGACTTTCATCGATTAATCTTTCAATTTTGAACTTTAATTTTATCATTAGGCTTTCTTTGTATCGTTCTTTGTTCAATATAATTTAGGACCAATGTATGGTCTTGCGGCTTTTAATCAATTGCACAAAAAGGTAATTCGACAAATTGAGCTGAAATCCTGAAAGAAACTTCATTAATTATGCTTCAAATAAGTGGTACAATTGATCATGTTGGAACTGTCAAAAGGCAACAAGCTGAGCACATCTAAAACATCATATATCATAATTTTTGCACTGATGTAGTACAAAAGAGTGACAACTATCTATCTGTCTGTCTGTCTGTCCATCTCATGTGGTAAGCTGGTGATCAAGCTAACATTATAAGCCACGCTTCAGGACAAGAATTCTTTTCGCGTGCACTTAGAGTTACAGATATTTCACAGCTCATATGGTTGTAGTTCTTCGAGTTCTAGATCTGGTTGAAATCCATATGATATATTACTGTCATCCATTCTTCACAATGTAATAGAAACCCTGCGATGTGACACTCCTGGGATGCTATGCTTCGCCAAGCCTGCTCACTTCCTTTTAAAACTAGAAATGAACCCACCAGTAGTGGAATCTAGACTAATCCTCTAAATTCTCAAGGTCCAACAATGTCAATTTCCCTTCTAAATAAGATGTTGCTCTTGCTCATGAAAGATACTGTACTGAATGGTCTGACAAAATTGTGGTGATCGATGTGGAGAGGTATGCAGTCCTCTTCCTCATAGATGTTGTTGATGCAGCTATTCGGGATGCAATACGCTGGCAGTATGCTCCATCTAACCATTCTCTTAGTCATTCACATTTTTGCAGACAGTTGAGAATCCACATCATCATATCTCAGGATGCTCGGGGGGTTCACTAGCCTTTCTTTGACAAAATTATAGTAGTATCCACACTGGATAGTAATTCTGCCTTTTTTCAAATCCATTTATGTGGTTCAAAACACGTCTTCTTCATTAATATTTTTCTATCATCACTTTCCAAGAATACACCTGCGTGCAACTCCAGTCCTTCCAGGATACTGACATGTTTCCTTTAGATTTCTTCAGAGTATTCAAACTCCTGCTTTTAGACTTAGTGTATCTTCTCAAGCTTGGATCTGGGTGTCATTTGAGACTACTAGGGTAGCACTTTTGAATGAACCTCTCAAAGAATCCAAGATGGTCCTAGCTCTGCAAATTTTAGAATGTATGATTCGACATCTGGATGCTCAACACTCCTGAACCTCATGTTAGCGGCTGTACATTCTTCGAACTTCCTGTATCTCTCCAAGTGGAGGATGTTACATTTCTAGGCTTTCTGTGAAGTTACCAAATGACGGTGTCCTCGATATTTCTGCATTACACATGGGGCATCCTCCACAAAGTTCATCGACGATGCCTAATTGTGTTGGCACTGTAGATGTTTCTGGCTCGTCCTCTGTAAATGGTGGACAAGCGAAAGTCTCTTTCAAGCTTGGATCATAGACCTCCACTTCATGAGTTGAACTTAATCTAGCAGTAACATCCTTAGAATGTCGCTTCTGTAAGTGAACAAAATTTTTGTGTTTATGGTGATTGGCGTTTCTGCGATGCGTCCTTCTTAAAAGTGCATCTTAAACTTTTCTTCAAGGGCAATGACCAAGTCCCTGTCGCTGTAGTGATCATTGACTGGACTTGACTAGTTCCCTCCATCAGATATTATATTCCCATAGCTTTCTTCCTTTTCAGCAAGGAGTCTTGCCCGACACTTATTTTATGTTTTGAAGGTAGTCCTTTGCTTCATGGTGGCTAACAACATCCATCAGAGGGCCTACATAGTCTATGTTGACTTGACTGTAGTCCAAGTCAAAATTCACAATGCCACCTTGGGCTGCATTTTCTTCATTTAATATGAGATTCAAGTTGTCTTTGAATGTGAAGATCAACCTCTGACCTGACATCCTTATGCATAATATAGGGATTCATCAGCGCGATGATACTTTGCACGAACAAGAACAATAACAAACCATTGTAAAGTAAATTTTAAATTTTACATGTGCAAGTATTTTATTTAAGCTAATTTAGTGAATTCAAAATTAAGAAAGAAATTCAAAAAAAATAAATTCAACTTCTATTTTATCAAAATTGATCTTATTAAAAAATTTTGGGCCTAATCACAGATGCTAACCAAATAACTATCCTCAGAACAAGTATCACTTTCAAAACTTCATGCAGTAGAACATCGAGTTGTATAATATTTCTTCAAATATAGTCCCTTGGCCAGTAGCAATGGCCTTTCACCTTTTAAATCCATTAACTAGTAAGATCCTCCTAAAAGACCTTCTTCATGACAAATGGTCCCTCTCAAGTTGGTTCCAATTAGGCCCAAAATTTTGAGGACAAGTATAGGTCTTTTGAGGACAAGCGATGTGCAAGGATAGGTCTTTTGAGGACAACTATGAGTTCACTAACATTGAACGTCCTTGGGTGGACCAATTTATCGTGAACATGGATCATCTTCACTTGATAGAGATCTAGATTCTACTGCACTTCTAACCATTTTCCTTAGGCTTTCCAATTCTATAAGTCTGAGCTTGGCGTTGTCTTCAATTGTATTCTGATTAATGTTGGTGACTCTAAGAGACGGTAGCTAAACTTTTAGTGGGAGTGTTGTTTTAGAACCGTACTTGAGTGCTTTTAGTGTACATTATGTGGGAGTCCTGAACATTGTCTGGTAGGCCCACAAAGCTTCTAACTACTTCTCATGCCATCCCTTTCTATATTGGTCTAATTTTTTCTTCAAAATCTACACAAGTGTCTTATTGAAGGCTTCGGCTAGGCCATTCGTTTTGTGGTAATAAATCATACAATATCTCCAATCTATTCTATGTAGTTTGACGAAGCTATTGATCTTTCTTCTCTTGAAGGCTGGCCCATTAATTGAAATCACTCTTTGCGGAACACCGAAGCAATAGACAATTTGACTCTTAAAAAAATGCAAAACATGGTGCACTATAACCTCTCTTAATGACACTGCCTCCACCCACTTGTAAAAGTATTATGTAGCTACGAGAGTAAATATGTGTCCATTAGAAGATGAAGGGTCTATCAGACCCACTATATCCGTGCCCCAACACTTGAATGGCCAAAGGCGATGGTCGGGTGTAGTAAATTCATAGGTTGGTGCAAGACCACTCCTGACACAAATGACACTTTCTGGCTATATCCAGGTAATCTATTATCATTTTTTACCAATAACATCTGATTCTCTTAATTTTCATCTTCATCTTTGGCCCTTACTGGTGAGCTCCAGACATTCTGGTGTGTGCTTCTTTGACAATATCTTGTGCTTTTGCTTTGCTTAGACATCACAGCCCCATCTGATTGAATGATCTTCTGTAAAGGACATCACCTACCAAAGCAAATGACATAGCTCTTCTTGTTATATGATATGTTGCTGACTTGTCTTCTAGTAGTTTTTCTGTTTGCAAATATTCAGCCTACGCCAATCTTCAGTATGGTGTGCTACTACAACTACTATCTCTTCTTCTTTTTTAAACTTGTGTAGACTATTGAGGTTAATCTTTGACAAAACTTGACATCCTTATACTCTAATATTAATGGAATCCTCTGGCGGACATTTCATTTCCTTAGAAAGTTTAGCTAAAGCATCAATATAGGTGTTATCTACCTAAGGAATTCTATACAGTGTCACATTGGAATCTATTCAAGTAACTTCATTGTATATTGGTGGTATTCTATTAATCTTGGCTTCAAAATTTTGTAGTGTCTGATAATTTGTTGAGTGATGAGTTGTGAGTCACCACATATGGAAATATTTGTTATGTCCTTCGATATTTCAAACCCCAGCCCAATGATTAATGCTTCATATTCGGCTTCTTTGTTTATACACAGCTCTATCAGGTGGTAGGAGAATATCAACTTGCCCTGATTTGGTGTAACAAAGATCAGACTGATTCCTTCTTTGCTTGATGCAACTATTCCTGATCCTTAGCCCTTTTCTTGCTGGTGAGGCTCCATCGAAGTACATTTCCCAACATCTGGCACTGGACTGTTTCACTTGTAGTATCTGCTCATCTGGTACATCAACTTCAAGAGCAAGCCCTGTTGGAAGTGGGTGTGCAGCAAGAAAATCTGATAGAACTCATTCTTTGATAGTGCAAAGAGTTATGAAAGTTATATCAAATTATAATAAAATCATTGATCACCTTGTTAAACGTCTAAGAAGTGTTGGTCAGGTCATTAAATATGGCAACATTTAAATTTCAAAATAAGGGTGATCTTATGAGAGAGCATTTAATTTATAATCTTTTGGGTGGCAAAAATTAAATCTAGATAGTGTTTCTCAATAGGAGGATAATTTACCTTCATCGATATTAGACGCCAACCCAAGTAGTAGAGTGTATTTTCCTTTCCCTCGTCATTGACCTGAGCCAACAAGGCTCCGAGAGCATCGTCAAAGGTTGTGGTATAAAGTATCAAAGGTTATCCGAGAATAGGGGCTGCCAAATTAGGAGGCGTCCTTAAATATTGCTTAACATCCTCAATGGCCAACTAGCATTTCTCTTCCCAAATGAATTTGACTTTCTTTTTAGTTAATGCTGAGAAGAGCAGACACGAACCTGAGAGAATAGAAATAAAGCATCCCTGGTTTGCCAGTTTATCTTAAAAGAAACTTAGTTGTTTCAATGTTTTAGGATGAGGTGTTTACAAAATAGCTTTAATCTTATTTGGGTCAATCTTGATTCCCCAATGATGGATAATGAATCCTAGAAGATTTCTCGGATGTAACATCGAAGACACACTTTAAGGGATTCATCTTAATATTATATTATCTTAATCTTTCAAACACAATCTTCAAATCATATATGTGGTTTATTCGCTGTTTGCTTTTGATGACCATGTTTTCCACGTAGCTCTCCACTTGACTATTAAGAAGGTAATGAAAGATCATTGTTATAGCTCTTTGGTATGTTGCTGTGACATTCTTCAACCCAAACAACATCACTATGCATCGAAAGATCTCGATCGGCGTTCTGAAGGTTGTAAGCACCGCATCTTCTGGAGCCATCTTGATCTGATTATATCAGGATGATCCATCCATGAAAGAGACATTCTCAAGCATTGATGCGATGTCCAACATTAACACTGGTATCTGTAATGGAAATTCAACTTTTAGACATGCTTTATTTAAATTCTGAAATCGACGCACACATGAATCTATCCATTTTTCTTTTTAACTGAAACTATGTTAGCTAACCATGTGGGGTGTTGTTCTTCTATCATTAAATTAGCATCTATTAATTTCTTCTCCTCGAAAATGACTGGTTGCTCTATTTTGAGGCACATTCATTTTGAACCTTGTTTCACTAGGGTCATATTTTTTATCTACCTTGGGCTTGTGAACTACAACTTCTGAGGGCAATCCTGGTTTTTCATCGTAGCTCCAGGCGAAGCAATCATTAAATTCTAACAAAAACTTGAATAATTCTGTAGATTCTTCCTTACTAAGTAGTGAACTTATGAAGGTGGATTAGGGCTATTTCTCTATCCTGAGGTTGACTTCCTTCATATCATTGGTAGTTGATTTAATCTCTTCTTCAAACTTTGGGGGAGCGTTGTCTAGTGGATAGTCTTCAAAATTGTCCTCCACCTCGATACAGTCATCTTCTAATTTGCTAGTAAAAATCATAAAAAATTCTGAGTCATCGACTGGTCCTATAATACCAAATCCGAGACCCTCTTTTGAATTAAGAGTTTGACTTTTAGCATTCCACAATTTCTCAAAGAGTTGTAATTTATTCGTCGGCATTTTCTTTAGCTCATATCCCTAGTGAATTAAATTTTACACATAAGGAGAAATGTAACTAAATGGTAATTCTACTAATTCATTAGAATCCTCTTCCAAATTTACATGATTTTCAAAACTAGTAGTGGTAGAAGAATGGTAGAACTTGATCGGCTTAAAACCAACACCCCAGACTTCCTTGACCTCAAAATTCTAAACCTTTTGAGGGTGAATTGAAGTAAGGGGCATGGCATGCACGTAGTGGTTGATCCGATCATACATTGACTCATACTCACTTTTCTCCACATCCCCTAAGGAAATCTCAAACTATGGTTTCTTCTATTTTATCATCATCATTTCATTATCAGAACTTTCTTCCAAATCAATGCTAATGACCTGTCTCATCCGCTCAACAATCGTGTTGGTTCTTCTTTATTTACATCCCCAGCCTCAATCTTAGATGTGTGGGCTAAAGGATCCTCTACCAACTTATTGTGAAAAAGTAGTAGTAAATTGTTGAAGTAGAGTTGATTGATCTCTTCTTTATGGTTTCTTCTGCATCTCCAATCTTAATTGTCATGGCTTCTTGACAAAGGTTGTTCTTCATCGGAGGGTATAGTAAGTGGCGTCTTTATGGATGACTATGTCATGAACTAAAAATGGTTGTAAATACCCTCTGATGCAATGTTCTTGCCTTTGTTGAAATACTTGATACACTAGTGTAGTGACGACGGAACCATGTTATGTTTGTGCAGCCACGGTCGATAAAGCAACACATGAAAAGAGGTCTCTGCATCAATGATATGGAACTTGACAGTTGTTACTACTTCTTTAAACATCATTAGAAGTGTTATCCATCTAAGAGCTCTTTCTCTTTTCTTATTAAATCCTCTAAGCACCATCATATAGGCAATGAGCTCCTGAGAGTCAATGTCCAAGTAAGTTAACGTATGTTGACTCATTAAGTTTAGTGAGGCTCCTAGATCTACAAAAATTCTGTAAAGCATGAATCTGAAGATGTTGACTAAAATGTAAAACCGTTGGTTATGATCGGTAGTACCAAGAAACTAGTCTCATTGGTGAAGGTCACCTCAGGTTGTTCCTTTAATTAACAAACTTAATCTGAGGAAGTGCTGGCCAATTGAGCTAAGCAAATTTACTGATTAAATAGATCCATGACTAGAGCTTCTCTCATCTCCTTTAACAGGATCAGAGCATCATAGAAGCTTAGTTTCGCCAGCAAAATCATAAGATGAGCTAGTACATTATAATCGACTTTATATGTGCATCTAATTTTACTTAGAATAAGTATTTCTTCTATCTGTGGAGGTAGCTCTTTATGAGTAACTATTTGCTTCTCTTTTTCTATTGGAGCCATTCTCAGGGGTAATACCTTTCCACTCCTCAGATTTATTTCTACAATTTCTTGTTCTTCTTCTTCTTGCAATGTTGTGGGTAAATTTTTGGGTGCTTCTTCTGCTTCAAAAAAATCCAAGTTGATGGCGAGCAGTGCTCTTTAGCACTTGAAGACTAGCTCCTCACTCTCAGAATTATTTTAACTAATGTCGTCGATCGCTTTTTTTGCTTTCGTTGATGTGTTCATTGGACTTAAGTATGATTTGAGGATCGGTTTGGGAATCGAGATTATGGTTAGATTGTTCAAAATTTGATACATCATAACTAAAGACATTTAAAACTTAGCCAAAATCATAATCATTATATTCAAATGACCTTGGAGGTGCAAAGAGATAATCATACATGGTCAGTGGTTCAACGAATTTCTCACCTGAATTTGAAACAACCAATCTAATAGAGGTACACATTTCATAAGCATGAAAGTCTCATAAGCATGAAAGTCACTAGCCTATGTATGCTCTTGAGTAGAACATCAATTGCATTTTTGTCCTGTAGTTGAGGTACACATTTCATGCATAATTTTCTCCACCTCAAGATGTAATCCACTAATGTCTTGTCGACATAAATTTTATGGTGAGGTCCTGTGGAAGCTGTCGGTCACCGAATTGGAAATCTCGACACCTGCTTTGGAGGGACATTTAATATATATATATATATATATATAGTTTAAAAAAATATGAAATTATCCTTCAAAGTTTAGATGAAAGAGCACTACACCTCGACCTATGTGTTTATCTTGAAAGACAAACACATGGCTCGATAGTGAGGCTCAATCAAATAAATTATGAAATATATGACATCTGTTTGGTCTGCGAAACCATTTTATTATAATTCGATAAGTTCTCATATCTAATATGAAAAATTAAATAGGGTTTATATTAAGCTGGGCTCAGAAAAGGCTCCTATAAACGACAAGCCCATATAGTTAATTACATTATAGATAACCGAAGTCACCTTAGAAAAGTCTCGATGAAAATCAGATGATATGATCTTCATGAAGTCCGATCTTCATGATGTCCAATAGAATAGGACTTTTCAAAAAGATCAGACAAAGAGGTGTGAAATGAGAATAACTCAAATTTAGAGCATTTATTTTTGGAATCCAAATGAAGAAAGACTATGGGATGTCATGGATCCTTAGGAGAACCTCAGTGGCTTCCTAATCTATCCTATGGTTTTGTTTCAATTTAAAGAAGACATACTTAAGTTTTTCATCCTGCCAATTTTATTAATTATGCTTACATTTGTGTGAAATGATCAGACAATTAGCCTGGAGGATGTGATGGTCTAGGTCATAAAGAATGACAACCTTGAAATCCTAAAGCGAATTAGGGCTTGTGTTGTATAGCAGAGCCATACAAAGGCCTAAATAAAATTTATGGATCTATGTCGTACTTGGAGGACAAACTCAAAATCTTATGACTCAATTGTTTAATTCTATGGAATGGTTTAGTTGGTGTAGACATGTTTTGTTCTTGAAGATGGTCATGCTGCCCATAGTGCTACCTCCAAGCTCCTCATCGTAGCAAGTTTAAGTTTTCTAATCTATCAAGTCATGATATCAATTCAAGTGTTTCCTAACATTATTTGAATATTATGGGGGGTTAAAGTTGATTAGAGTGACCCCGGTTAGGATCCCACAATTCTCTCATTTTGGTATCATTATTTTCTTTTGAATATACTTAGCTTAAATGAGTTATGAAACTCATTTAAATTGAGGAGATCCCTTTAGAAACCACGGGTTCCATCCTCTGAGGGACTTCTGTAAATTCAAAAGGATGTTTTAAATTTAGTGAAATTTCAAAGGATTATGGTTACCATTGAAACAATCTGTTTTAATTTTTAAAAATATTGATTAATTTTGAAAAGTTATTTTTGATCTTGCAAGTGAAGTAAGGTACACACCCAAGTAATTATGAAATTTTGTAGCGAAAGTAAAAAGATAGAAAAATATGTAACATTGTAAAAGCGTACATGTCATCTTCTCGGCATTCCCGCTGAAAGATTAACTTTTGCAACATGCATATAATTTTGCAAAAAAAAAAAATTCCAAGATTAGTTGAAGGTATATCTAATAGACTCTGAATTATGATTTATTGAGCTCCAAAAGATCTTAATGGATGATTTTAGAACAAAGTATGAAAAGTTCAATTTGTCCTTCAAAATATCCAAGAAGCTTCAAAGTGTTTGGGGAATCACCCATAATTGTTTTATAGATCTCTTGAAACATTTAAGTTCATTTTGAACTTATCATTTTGTTTCAATAATCATCCCACGTCAAATTAAAATTACCCCATTATTCGATGAATCTTTGACATTTAACCATCTCGAGGACAAGGTACTTAATTAATCACTTGATATTTAACTTAAAACTTATGGGGGTGAATGACCCTAAGTCAAGTTTAGGTCTTTAAAGACATTTGTACCCATCATTAAAGCTGAGCAGATAATGTTAATCATCAATCACATTATCAAGTAAATCTCATCAAATGAATTAAATATCTAGCCCAGATCACTACCAAGCCCCTTAATAAATCTAAGGGCAGAAAGATTGGCAAGTGTTAAAATTTTAATTTAGGTGATATGGATTCTAATTAAAAGAAGTCAGATCATCATTAATTTTGAACTTATTCATAAGTGAAACATCCTCTCTTTAGTTTAATTCCATCACTTGGAAATCATTCGATTTTGATTAACTTCCAAATTCTGATGATTTAGAAAATTTATAATTTTATTCTTATCATGGAAAGGTGGCAAGTGGGTTTCTACCTCTTACCCATTTTATTTCAATCATGCAAACTATTCATTAGAATCAAAATTGCACATTTTCCTTTTGTTTATTCCTAAATTTTTTATTAAAGAACAAAAGTATAAAATGACCACTTTATCCCCCAGGCTCTTCACCTCATAACTCATTAAGCACAATACAAGTGACTTAAAAGATTTTAGGGTACCCTATCCATAGAGTAATTAAATTATTATAGGAGAAAAATATGGTTTTCAGATTTTAATTTAAATAATTATTATTTTTAACTTTAGAAAATAGGATTTTCAAAATTAGTTTATTTAATCAATCAAAATAATATTTTTGGTTTATGGAAAAATTATTAAAGGATTTCTTAGGTCAGAGAAATACATAGAGAAAATTCTTGATTTTTTGAATCAAAATTTTAATTTAATTTTATAATTATATAATGATTTTGGTGATTTAATTAAATAGAAAATGTGTTATATTTACAAAGTTATTTCTTATATTTTTATTAAACCTCTCTGAGTCCAAAGAACTCAGAGAAATAAAATTTAAATTTTTATGACTTTTAATTTATTTTTTACAATTATTTTAATATGAAAATTAGGAAAAACATTTTTAAGCCTTTAGAAATTTATTTTTAGTTTAGAAAAATCTGGAAAAATATTTTAATGATTTTCAAGTGATCATGGAACCATTAGGAACATTTTGAAATTATTTGGTATTTTTGAAAATTTTAACTACTTTTAATAATTTTTAATTCAAAATATAGGCCAAAAATCAAGTATTTTATCAAAAATGACTTATTTTTCCTAAGTACTCCAGATCATAAGGAACTCCGAAAACCGCTTTTCATAACTTTCTTAAGTTTATTTAATTTAATATAATTGTTTTTGCACAAAAAGAAAATGTTTCTTGAAAATCAACTTTAGTGCTTAAACTTCATCAAATAATTTTCAAATTTTTATGGTAAGTTAACATGATTTTTATGCACAATGTGAAATTGAATTTGCTGACTTTTGATTAATATTTAATTTACATAAATTAGTACAAGATATATAAACTTAATTAAATACATAAATGTACAAACTTATTCAACCCTCATGATATTTTTCCTCAGCTTCTATGACCACAGGAAACCTACTAAATTTATCCCATAATTTTTCAAGTGATATTTCAAGTTATACAATTATTTTAAATAAAATGGTCATCTTAGCTTGAAATAAAGGTTAGAAGCACGAAGATGTCAATTGAACTAGGAAAAATCTAGGATCATTGCATCTTTCATGAGGAATAAACCCTAAGAATTTCAAGTCATGATGAGCAGTGCTTAGCCATAATGAATTGAAATACCACAGAAATTAACTAAAAATCAAAGATTAAGCAAATAATTTTAAAATTTGGTCTACATTATTCTACTCTGTTCACTGAGTAAGAGGACATTTTTAATTTATTTTTTTAATTTTTCTATGGAAAAATATGTATTTTAGAAGTTCTGGTATTTAAATAAATCCATATTTTTCTACTTAAACAAGCAGCACCACCTCAATCTCGGCAGCTGTGAAGTCTTCTGATGACACTCTGCTATTCAACTTCACCAGCCATGTAGCCACCTCGTTAGCCTACTTTTTCATTTCATCCGCTCGTCCGGCTCCATCACGACCGTCCATTGAATAAATGCGCGATTGGACAACATCCCCTCATCATCCCCAAATGACCTAACCTGTAAGCCGTTCATACTAATACCTTAGGATTTCAAGATGGACTCAACCAAATCACTTTGGGCTTGTTCTTACACCTTCATGAACTCAAGACGAACATATCTATACGGCTTATACGGTATGAAATACTTTACATACGTATGGAGAATGAAACAAAAGCTCGATTTAGGGTTGAGACTCAATACCTTTGTCTGAGAGGGGAGACCTCAATCAGATGGTTGTAGTAGCATTGATTGGGTCCAACAAACCTCCAGATGAAGTCCTGAGCTGTGGTGAATTGTTTATGTATGATTACAATCAAATTGGATTTCAGGTGTTAATCAAAGTCTATGCTTGGGGCACTCTATGTTGGGGCTTTTATGAGGGATCTTCTTTTGTCACTTTGGTGATTGTGAGAGTACAATTAATTGAATTGATTTGGAGGTTCAATTTGAAGAAATTTTGGCCTTTGATCAATTTGGGGATGCTGGGTTAGACTTTGGTTTATGTTAGGTTAGAGTTTGGCTAAGTCTAAATTAAGGGTTCAAAATGGTCTAGGGGATGTTATGAAGAGTTCTAAATATTAATTGGGTGTCAAAATGGTCTAGGGGATGTTAAATTGGGAAGAACTAGAAACAAATTGGTAGACATTTGGGGTGAATTACAGTAATTGGGCCTTTATGGGAAATTTGGGGCTATTGGTCAAAATTGGTCAAATTAATCAAATTGAATACAATAGTAGGATCCAATATAAATTTGGGGATATTTGAAATGATTTTGAAGGTTTTTGGGACAGTTTGGGCTACCAAGGGTATTTTGGTAATTTTTGCAAATTGAGGGGTATTTTGGTAACTTTGCCAATTTTGGGGTGTTTTGGGCAATTTTGGTAGTTTCAAATGGTTTCAAATGGTTTGAAATGATTTTTGAACAAATTCAAGTATTTTCAGTGAAATTGGAAATTTTTGTGAAACTTTGGGTTTGGGTGTTTTGGTAATTTAGGTAGATTTGAGGGCAAAAGGCTAAGTTAGGTATTTTGGTGAAATTAAGGTGCCAACCAGCCTATTCATGCTATGGACCAATGGAATCTCGATTCGGGTTCTCTATGTAATGGTCTTATCTATACCCTAGCATAGGGCTAGTGGGTCTAGGGGACCATCTACATGAACCTCGCAAAAGATCAAAAGGATCAAGGTTAACAAAGTTTGGGTTTAGGGTTGTGAGTGGAGTGTAATGTGCAAGTGAGTGACAGTTTATGCACTAGCTCAAGACCAACACCCAGAGTCAAACCTAAGGCCAAGAAATCCTATGGGAAAACTCCTTGAGCTCTCATACAGTGGCCTCACCTACTAAGTGCTAGAGGATAGGACTAGTATAAGGAACTTCAAGTTGATCAAAGAAGAATTTATAATTTCTAATAGTGAGGGTTCCTTTCTTGTTTTCCAGGAATATTCATTAGAAAAGTCCTATGGCTAAAACCTAGGCTACTAAAGAGAAAAAAATTGACCTCAAACAAAAGTAAGGTCAATAAATGGACCCCTAATAGGAGTGGTGTGCCAGGCAAGCACACCGCACGTATTGGCGCTGATCTATGAGATCCACAAACCAAAACAGAATTCTAGCTCAACAAACTTAGAGAAAAGTAGAGAATTGAGTGATAGTTTTTTCCACTGGAGAATTAGCAAGTAAACATTTGATCAAAATTGAGGATTCACAACTCTCACTGGGATTGGAAGGAATAGAATTCTGAAAATGACCATGGTGGTCACAATGGAGATTGAGTTTGTTGATTTGGATTGTAAAAGTTTGGGAAGATGGGATTCATAATTTAAATACTAACCCCGAGATGGAAATTGAAATTTAGGTATCAACTCAAAAAAGAGAATTAAATTCCTTACTCCATTTAAGGTGCTCTTAAACCCATCATGAAGATTTGGGAATAGGATACCTTACACCATTTAAGGTGATTTTAAACCTATCCTGAAGATTAGGGTAGAGAACCAGATGCCTTACTCCATTTAAGGTGGTCTTAAAGTGATCTTGAATGATAAGAATAGAGTGCCTTACTCTATTTAAGGTGGTCTTATACTTATCTCAAGGATTTGTGTAACATTAGGGGGGAAAGCTCTGGGACTCATATCTAACCAAAGAAGTGACGAGAAAAATAACTGCTACTTTGAGGAGGAAAGCACTGGGACTCAAATCCAACCTAAGGGGTAACAGGAAAATAAATGGGTAATGCTAGGAAGGATATCTCTGGAACTCACACCAACCTAAATGGTGATGAGTAAATACACTACAATGGGGTGGAAACTGCTGCGACTCACATAAAAGCGAAGAGGTAGCGGGAAAATATAAGGGTTACTCTAGGAAGGAAAGCTCTGGGACTCATATCCAACCCAAAAGGTGACAAGGGAAATATCTTGTATCTTGGGGAGGAAGGCACTAGGACTCACATCCAACCCAAGAGGTAGCGAGAAAATATCAGTCACGCTTGGAAGGAAACCTCTTGTACTCATATCCAACAGAAATGGTTTTAAGAAAGTATCTGCTACATTAAGGAGGAAAGTGCTAGGACTCACATCCAACTCAACAGGTAGCAGGAAAATATATCGGTCATGCTAGGAAGGAAAGCTATGGGACTCATATCTAAATTAAGTGGTGATGAGGAAAATATCTGTTACGGTGGGGAGGAAAGCACTAGGACTCGCATCCAACCCAAGAGGTAGCGGGAAAATATCAGTCATGCTAGGAAGGAAAGCTCTATGACTCTTATCCAACTCAAATGGTGATGAGGAAAATATCTGCTTTGTTGGGGAGGAAGGTGTTGGGACTCACATCCAATCCAAGGGGTAGTGGGAAAAATATCTGCTACATTGCGGATTAAAGCACTGAGACTCACATGTAACCCAAGAAGTAGAGGGAAAATATCTAATCTAGGCACTGACCCCGAGAACAACATGAAAATAGTGTAGAAAATTTGTGGTGTTAAGCTTATAGTTATGTGACAAGTGAAGATGGACATCAGTGAAGGAGATTTGTAAGATTTTGTACAGAGTGTGAAACTCTGTGGGAATGTGAAGTAAATTATTGCATACAAGGATAGTCGTGCTGCGCAAGCAAAGAGGAAGAAACCTCGAACTTGAGAGAAACAAACTCAATAAAACTTATCATTTTCTTTTCTTGTTGTCTTTATCAAATTTAATTATCAAAGTACATATTTAAAATTTAATTTTCGTTGGTTGATTTTCAAAGACAAGTTGAAATTTTAATATCAAACTTTCGTTGTATTGTTCTTTACTCATTATAATTCTGATCCAACGCATGATTCCATAGCTCTTTTTCAATCACACAAAAGGGTAATCTGATAGAAATGTTGAACTCTAAAGGAAATTTCATTAATTTGCTTCAAACAAATGTTACAGACTGAATACATGCTGAAAGCATCAAAAGAGACAACATGCTAAATACATCTGAAACATCATATGTTGAACACATCTGAAACATCATATGTTGAATACATATTTGAAATTGAATACATATTTGAAATATCATATGCTAAATACATATCATATACACTACTTTGATGCAGTACAAAAGGTGACAAAACTGTCTATCTATCATCTGTGGGATGAGCTCCTGATCAAGCTGATCTACTAAGCCACGATCTAGGACAAGAATTCCATTTACATTTACTTAGAGGTGCAACCATCTCATAGCTTGTATGGGCACAATTCCTCTAACTCTGGATCCAATCGGAACCTATTCGACATCTTATGATCGTCTATTCCTTTGAATGTCATAGATACTTTGCGGTGTCATACCTCCGGAATGCAATGCTTAGCTAACTCTGCTCTATTTCCTTTAAGAATTAGTACTGAACCCATTGATAGTGGAATCTCAACAGATCCTCTAAACTCCCCAGAGCTGATAACGGCGATTATATTTCCAAACAAAATATTGCTTTTGCTTAAGAAGGAAACCATGCAGAACAACCATACAAAATCATGGTGGTCTTTATGTAGAGGGATACAATCTCCTTCATCATAGATATTGATTATACAACTATTGAGAATGCAATTCGCTGGTATTATACTCCATCTAACCATCCTTTTGAACATCCTCTTTATTTTAGAAGGCATAGGATCCATCTTATCATTTCTTAAGATGCTTGGGGGGTTCTCTTGCCTATCTTTTGTGAAATTGTAGCAACAACCACATTGGATGGGTTTTCCACCTTTTCCACACATCCATTTTTGTAGTTCTGAATAATTTCTCTCCATTAGCAGACCAGTTTGACCTTTATCCCTCAGATCAAAATGCAATCTAGAATTCTTTTTTCATCATTTTTAGGGAAGTCTCATGTGTAGAACTCCAAGCCTTCCATAATGTTGACAAAATTTCCTTGTGTTTCCTTGTAGAATTCAAATTCTCACTTTTTAACTTAGTTCATCATTTCTAGTTTTTTCGGGGATCCATTATGATTGTCAAGGTGGCTCCCTCATCTCAATATTTGTAGGATACCATGTTTGACTTGGCTCCGTATGTAATGGAATATATGACTCAGAAGTTGGTGACTCCATAACAACGACAACAATAACGATAAAATAAAAATTGGTGATGCCAACCGTCCACCAACGTCAAAGCACCAGCGGGCACCCGACACATTTTTCGATGGTGACACTTACCTAAATTAGGCTTAATTAATCTTTAAATCTAATCACAACTACCATATATTAGACTTAGTTAAAAAATTAACTCTCACTTAAATTAGGCTTAATAAATATATAAACCTCATTATGTCTAACATACATTAGACATATTTAACCTATTAAATCTTACTTAAATTAGACATAATAAACCTTAATGCTAATTAATTCAAACCCATATTAGACCTAATTAACTTATTTAGTCTTACATATATTAGACTTATCAATCTTTAACAATGCTTAAAAAAATTCACATTAGACATGCTCTTGACCTTAGGTTTAATCCAAGTTGAACCTAGGTCAAATTAAGCCTTAGGTTGAATTAAAACTGAACCTAAAACAACTTAAAACTTTGGATCAACCTAAATTGAACCTAAGCCCACCTAAACCTTTGATTTAGTCCAAATTGAACCTAAGTTTGAATCTAAGTCCTACATATAACTTACTTTAGACTTAATTTAAGTGATCCTTCTTCGGGCCTAGTTCAATCTAGACCTAACCTAAGTCTTATCTAGTTTAGACTTGGTTCAAAATGAATTCCTTTTAGATCTAACTTAATCTAGGTCTAACCTAGCTTAGACTTAGCTCAAACTCAATTTGGATTTGTTCTAATTCTAATTTAACCTAGATCTAGACCAAATCAAGTGAACCATAAGGTCAACCTGACTTAAGTCATTATAACTATAATCAATTAAACCATTGAGTTAACCTAATCCAACTTGGGTTATCTCTATCTTTGGCTTAGCTCGATCCTAGTTGTATTAACCCAATTTGAGATTCTACTTTAAATTTGATTTATCTCTTAACCTTAGATTATATAAGGATTAATTTAAGTCTAATCTAACTCAAACTTAAGGAAAATTCAAGTCTAAATTAATCCGATCTTCATACAAGTAAACTTGATATAACCCAGAGGTTTAAATTGAAATAGTTTTGTTTAAGCTGATATATTTTTACGTTAGCCAACTTGATATTTTGTCTTTTTATAAGTTAAATAAAATCAAGTAAAAATATTTTAATTTAAATCAAACTAAATTTGGGTTAAACCTATTAACTTATGGCTGGTTTAATAAATTTAAAGATAACTCTAGGGAAAATCAATCTAATCTAGGTTAAATTGAATTATTTCAAATCTCACTTTAGATCATTTCAACCCAACATAAACTAGTTTAATTCAAATTAGCATGACTAAAGTTTAAGTTGGGTTTTGCCTCCTCGTATGGAAGTAGAAGCTCACATCCTCGATCATGAAAATTTTGGCTTAAATATATCAAATGAACATAAATGACATAAAACCCTCAATTAAAAAACTTTAGAACTTAAACTTAAACCTTAAAATGTAAAAAGGTTTGAAAAGATATTTTGGAGGAAATAACTCATGGTTGCTAACAAAATATCTTCCAGTCATATGTGATTAATCAAATCAAGAACTTTAATGACCTAGGATGATGAAATTATGGTATCGTAATCTATTCATCTCAAATGAAATAAACAAAATAATAAAAAAAAATTAAATAAGACTTAAACAAGAAAGAATTTTCCAACACCTAAAATTCAAAAAAGACACTAAAATTTAAATGAAACTCAATGGAACAAAGATCACTGAATGCATCTATTACCCTGCTACTCATAGCTACGAAGATCTCTTTGGTGTTGTAATTTGTGGATATTGACAAAAAACTTTTGATTTGAGTAGAGTTATTGTCTCTCAAACTAAGTAGATCAGGGTAACCGACAAACCCAGGATGATAGAGCCATAAACATCTTAACTGGGATGTCTTAAAATAAAAAATTCAAAAAAATTAAATCAACAAATTAAAACATAACTTTGAACTACATTTTCTTTTTAGGGCCAGTGACGACAAAGAGTGAGAGTCATCCATGATTTACTTTACATGTTATTAAGATGCACTAACTCTATTTTGCAGGGAAGAATCTTTGAAACAACAAAGTAAAATAATAATAAAACAAGACGACAAAACAAACTATAGGATATTATTGAATCCTTATAGATCTATTACCTAGAAGATATGACTATGACATTATTTTCAATGGTGAAAGCTCTTTTATCATTGAGAAAAAAAAATTAATTATGTATTTTTTAACTATTTAAGATGTAATTAAAAATAAAATTTTGATCTTAATACCAAAATCTCTTGTCGTGGGGCTTTTTATTTGGTCTTCCTTGGAGAAGTATTTTCAAAACTGTCGGTCACTAAACTCTCTTTTGACAATTTTGCTTGAAATTTAATTTAACATATATTTATATATATTTATATACATATATATAATTTTCATTTTTAGAAAATAACATTTTAATTTTGAAAAGTAAGATTAACAAGATCTCATTCATTTAATAGGTTAAACCAACTAGCACAATACCATAAGATATGCATATATCTCGAGGAATAGACACATTACTTGATAGTGAGACTCGATTAACTAAATTAATGTTTTTATGACCTGAACCTCAAACTTACTCCGATTTGATGATTCATATGTGTTCATACCAAATATCCCCAGTTGCACAAGGATTTAGGCACTTTTTCCAAAGCCCATACCCTTGAACTTTGGGTTATTAACATAGGATAAGTAGTGTCGGGGTATATTCTATCAATATATGAATAATCAGGTCCTGAGTCATAACTTCGTGAGTCTTTAGGAGTTTCATGAAAATTTAGTTTTTGTTGTCTTTTGCAGATGATCTTCTTCAACAAATTGTACCAGACTTAAAAGTCCTTTAAAGTGTCTAAAATCTTTCAAGAATGTTCAGAGAATAATTATAAATAATGTTAAGATCTCCTAGATCACTTTATTTTCATTATAGTCTTTCCAGACTGTTAAATAGGCCATCTAAGTTAAATTAATATCCTTAAGCTGTGATCAACATATATTTTAACTAACCCATGAGTAGGATAAGGGTTACTTGTCTTATTACGTTTGAGGTTTTAACTGGATGGTCAACCCAAGGGCGAGCCCAATCATTAAAGTGAATTGGTAGTGTTTAAGATATGTTTTGTTCTTTCTTTTCTAATCACTTTAGATAGTTTTAGATTAATCCTAGCTAACTACAAAGCTCTTAGATTTTTAATGGGTAGATTCGTAATTAATTTCTTTTTTAAAAAGTAAAGTGGAATTGATTTTTATTGAATGACTGAATTATGCCTAACCAATAATCAGAGGCTTCAAGATAGTTAATTTTTGTAATGCTATTTCATCCCCTTGACATTAGAATCATTCAATGTACTCATCTTCCAAAATATAACAATTTAATTAATTACAATTTTACCCTCTGGTAGAGAATAGTGTGAATTGGTTTCTACCTCTTATCCCTTTATGTTTCAATCATCCTAGGGAATAAATTATGATCAATATTACCCTTTCACCCTTTATTTTGACCTAAAATTTTAATTAGGGCTCAAAATTCCATAATTACCATTTTACCCTATGGTTCTTTACTTCATAATTTTCTTAATTTAACTCAAATAACTTTGAAACTTTGTTGGATTATTACTCATGGGTTAATTAAGACACTAGAGAAGACTTTGCATTTTCCTGATTTTTATTTTATTTTTAGAATTATTTAGTTCAGAAATATGACTTTTAAAAGTTAATTCATTTATTTGATTAAAACATACCCTCTATCCTTGAGAAAATCTTAAGAGGTTCACAAATATAAGAGGATCACTTAGTCCAATTTTCATGATTTTTTTATATATATTTTAATTATTATAATGTTTATCGATTTTAATGAATAAATGAATAGAAAATACATTTTACTCTAAAAATTATCATTTATATTTTCTTTTAATCTCCTATGAGTTAAGAGAACCCAGAGAAATTAATTTCATGTTTTTTCTGATGTTTGTTCTATTTTTTTAATAATTTTTTAAGTAAAAAATATAGGAAAATACATTTAATTACTTAAAATACATTTTTATAATCCCAAATATTTATAAAAAATTTAAAAGTTGTTTCCTCGATCAGGAAGCGATTTAGGACATTTTGACACATTTTGGGCATTTTTGTGCTTTTTGGTATTTTTAATTAATATTTAATTAAGAAAATAGGGTAAAAATAAACTTTTTATTTTGACTTCAATTTCAACTTTCTTAGGTATTTCTTTTCTTATGTAATACTCTAAACCACATTTCATAATTTTTTGATTTATATTTTAATTTCTATAATTATTTTAAATCACACTTCTTATTTACATACAAAATATATTTCTACATTAAAATTAATTTTTTACGCCTTTACAAATTCTACAAGAACTTCCCAATGTCATTTTCATAAATTTGTGCTACTTTAATGATTTTTTAAGTTATTTTTTATTTTTGTATTTTTTTTTATTTTAAAATAAAAAAATAGACTCTAAATTGTTTAAGTTTCTCTGACCACAGTTTCTCTATTTTTCCTAAGTTTCTCTGACCACAGTGAACTGACCAAACAAATTTTTATAGATTTAGGACTTATATTTTATTTTTTACAATTATTTTAAGCAAAATAAGGGTGATCAACTATGAAAATTAGGCTTTCCAAAGTTAGAGGTGTCTTCTTACCTTGAAAAAATTAGTGAAAATCCCTAAGCATGTGAGGAATGATCCCTCCAAGTTTCACATTTTTATGATTAATGTTTAATTATTTATGATTTAAAGAAGCATTAGAGTATTTACTTAATTGAAAAATAAATGGAAACTAAATATTCCTTTTTTTATTTTTAGTACACATTATTCTTCTATGTTCATTAAGCATAGAGATATTTTTATTTTATTTTTTGCTTTTATCTACACCAAGTTATGAATTTTTGAAGTTTCTATAATTTTTTAAATTTGAAAATACCCTTGATTTCCTACTTATCCACGTCGGCACCACCACATCCTCGTACGCGCCAAACTTTTGAAGGGTTCTCTCTGATTTAGCACTACAATCCATGTAGTCACTGACTCAGCCCCATGTTCAAGATCCATTCCGTCGTTCGACCGTATTCGAGTCGTTCATCCAATGCAAGCGAAAATGGAGGACATCCACTCATCATCCTAACCTGAGAACCGTTCATTTCTAAACTTATGATTTTGCTTGAAACGCAATTAAATTGCATGGGGTTTACTCCTACAGCTTCATCTAAGTGAGACAAACCTATCTATGCAGTTAAATGCATATTAAATGAGCATTCACTTCATAAAAGCCCAATTTGACGTGATTTTTGGGATTTTTGATCCATACCTTCATCCAAGAGGTGTAACTTCGATTGGATTGGTTCCTGAGCTTCACCTTGAGTCCACAAACATATTCCAAGTGTTGATTTCCTCTGGTGTTGGGTCTAGGCATGACTTCAATTGAGGTTGGATTGTGTTTGTTCTAATACTATATTAGAGTGCTAAGGAGGGAGGTGTTTTGTTTGGGAAGTCTCCTTGAGCTCTTGTGAAGCTTTTGGAGCAATCAATTTGGAGTTTTGGTGAAATTTGTGGTATGGACAATAAATGTCCTAATTTTCAAGCTTATAATTGGGGTTAAACTGTGAGGGAGAGGGCTAGAAAGTGGTTGGAAAACTCTTAGGTAGGTTGCAAATGAGGTATAGAGTAATTTTGGCAGGGCTTCGCGAAGGTCAGTGCCCTTCTCCTCCATGGTCGTGAGGAGGTGGTCAATTTATAGAGGGGGAAGGAGGCTCCAATTGGGAAGTCTAAGGTGTCCAAAAATTTGATGTGGCGGAGGGTTGAAAATGGGTATTGGCAACTTGAAGTGGGTCAGCATGAATGAGAAGAATTTTGGGTTTAACCCGTGGTGGCTTTCCTCAGTTTGGGGTTTTCCTTGAGCTAGGGTGGTCAGCCGGGCTAAGGTTGGCTCAGAGAAGTCATTGTGGGCAAATGTGAAGCCAATTGGGTTGGAGCATGGGTATGGGTGATTAAAATGGTAAGGGTTCTTGGGCTAGGTTTTGCTTGACTTAGACTAGTGTTGACCTCCCTTTTTGTTAAAGTCTAGTCTTTTCTCTTTAGTAGCCTAAGGTCTAGTCGTAGGACTTTTCTGTTGACTACTCATAAAGAACTAGAAAGGAACCCACCATTAAAAACTCTAAAAAACTCTTCTTTTCTCAACTTGAAGTTCCATATATTGGTCCTAACCTCTAGAACTTAATAGATGGAGCCAATATAGGGGAGCACAAGGGAAGTCCCCATAGGATTACTTAGCCTTTGAGTTAACCCTGTGTGGTGTGGCTTTGGTTAATTTCACACACATTTGCACATTACACTTCCACTTAGAACATTAAACCCAAGCATAATTAACTTTGATCCCTTAGCCCTTTGAGAGACTCATGTAGATGGTCCCCTAGGCCACTAGCCCTAGGCTAGGGCTAGGGCTAAGTCCAGTGCATGGAGGACCCAAAGTAGGGAATTCTATTATTCCATAGCTCAATTAGGGTAGTTGACACTCCAATTTTACCTAAATACCCAACTTAGCATTTTGCCCCCAAATCTACCCAAATTACCAAACTACCCTTGAAACCCCAAATATGCCCAAAATTTCCAAAATCACCCAAAATACCCAATTTTTTTCAAAAATATTCTCAAACCATTTGAAATCACCTAAATTGTCCAAAAAACCTTAAAATCTTCAAAATTACCAAAATACCCCTCATTTTTCCAAAATTACAAAAATACTCATAGTGACTCAAATTGTCCCAAAACCTTCAAAATCATTTCAAATGTCCCAAAATCAATTTGAACCACTCCAATGCCCACCAATTTAATCCCAATCTTCCACAATTTCAATTTTAAACTCAAATTCATCATCTCTAAAGCTTATTAAAACCAAATCCAAGCTCAAATTGAACCCAATTTTAAGCTCAATTTTAGTCTCAACCCCAAAATTCCCAATTTTACCCTAAGCCAAAATCCCACTCAATTGAACCCCAAAAACCATCCAATTGCCCCAATTTTGAACCATAAACTCCTTACAGCAATTCACAAGAACTAATTCAATCTTCAATTTGCCTTGTTCAAGCCTCAATTTCACTCAAAATCAATTTGGACCAGAACCCCCAATTTTACCCCAAATTAACCATGTCCCCAAATTCCACTAGATTGAACTCCATAATCCCAAAATTTTCACCCAATTGATATCTAAAACTCTTCATGATAATCCTTAGGACCAATTTGAACTATTAGTTGGGCCTTATACAAACTCTATTCCAACTCAAACCCAAGTCTAGCCCAATGATACACCTAAAATATATAGTGTTAGACACATTTTTATACCCATTTTGAGATATTGCACTTTAATAGAAGGTATTTTTGTGTTTTTCTTGCAGATACAAGTAAAAATGAAAAAAATGCATAAAGGAGTGAAAAAGGATCAAATTTGGAGCAAAAATGTTAAAAATTGTGCAAAAGAGTTTTGGCACTTAGGTGTCAGATCCGACGCTTAAGCGTCGGCTAAACAGAGAATGTTATGCTTAAGTACCGAGACTCCATGCTTAAGCACCCGTGGTAGTTACTATACGAGTAAAATCAATTTTCACAAATTTCTGAGAGATTTTTGAGGCACTCATTAGCTTAATAGGTGGTTGTAACCATCAAGGATGACAATTATCATGAAAGGATGGGTATCTTGGGCAAATAGATTGAATCAGGACATATTTTGAAGAGATCCCAGGGCACCTCTTGGAAAACTATAAAAGAAAGAAGAGTGAACTTAGAAAAGAGTCACAAAAATATTGACAAGTTTTGAAAGTTCTTCTCTAGGGAGTTAGTTCGGAGAGATTTTCAGGAATTCTTGAAAATATTGGCAAGTTTTGAAAGTTCTTTTCTGGGGAGTTAGTTCAGAGAGATTTTCAGGAACCACTTTTTATTTATCTTTATCACTTTTGTTATTCTATTTTAAGAGATTGTAAAAGAGAAGAAATTCAAAGGAACTTCAAGAGTTTGGTGGAGGACTTGAGATAGGCTTTTATCTTTTTGTTTTAGACTACTTTTGATTTTAATCGAGACTTCTTGTTGGTTTGATAATGATTTATTCTTTTAAACTAAAGTGTGGTTTTATTTTCTCCATGGATT
>JXCR01134908.1:1800-87052 GCA_002079205.1 Phalaenopsis hybrid cultivar
CTCTCCCTTCTTCATCACTCTCATTTTCTCTCTACCTTTTTCCCTCTCACACACTCTCTTGCCCTCCTCTTGCTCTCCATCCATCCCTACTCTCCCTTGATATTACAAGAGAGAGACGAGAGAGAGGGAGTGTGTGGGGGTGTCAGAGAAAAATATTTTTAGGATAAAATGAGTGATAAAGGGAGAAGTAAGAGAAATAGGCTGATAGAGAGAGTGAGTGACAGAGAGAGAGTGTGTAAGAGAAAGTGCAATGCGGAGGGAGAGAGAGGTCTATTCTCTTCATATCTTGCTCTATTTGTTATTTATCTCACTCTCTCTCCATTTCTCAAGCTCCCCTTCTCACTCTTTTCTCTCTGTCTCTCACTCTTCTCCCTTATTTTTTCTCCCCTTAACCTTTCCATCTCTATCTTTATCCATGTCTCTCTCTCATTCTCTATTGTTATCCCTCTTCTCCCACTCTCTCAATCATATTTTATCATTCCCTCCCACTTACATTCTACCTCTCTCTCTTTTCTCAATCTCTCCCCGCTCCCGGTCACCTCTCTCTAGCTCTCTCCAGCTCAGATAGAGAAAGAGACCCTCCATCCATACACATCTTTCTTTCCCTCCATCTTTTCCTCAATCTATCACTATATCTCTCTATTATCATTCTCTTTTTTAATCTTTTCCCCTCTCATTGTTGATATATTTTTTCTTCCTCTTCTTTCTATCACCCTCTCCTTCTTTCACTCTCTCTACCTCACTATCTCTCATTCTATTTCTTTCTCTCACTCTCTGTAGCTTTATATCTCTCTCTCCCTTTTCCTCTCTAAATATCCCACTCTCCATTCTCTTACTCATTGACTCTCTCTATTTCCCTTTGTTGACCTCATTTTTGGTTGAGGTTTAGTTCTTCCTCTTTAGTAGCCTAGGGTCTAGCCATAGGACTTTTCCTGTTGACTATTCCTAGAAAACTAGATAAGGAACCCTCATCATTAGAAATTCTTCCCTCTCCTCTACTCAACTTGAAGTTCCACATGTTGGTCTCAACTTTTAAATACTTAGTAGGTGGGGTCACTATGGGGGAAACTCAAGATGAGTCACCCTTAGGACTGCTTGACCTTAAGGTTGGCCCTGGGTGTTGGTCTAGGGCTAAGGCACTCACTACACTCACTACACTTATCTACACCCACAATCACTCACAACCCTGAACTCAAATTTCTAGCCTAGATCCCTTGATCTTTTGGGATAATCGTGTAGATGGTCCCCTAAACCTACTAGTCCTAGGGCTATGGTTTAGCTAAGACTACTATGTAGAGGACCCAAAATGGGGTTTCCATTGGTCCATGGCTTGTTGGTAATGATTGGTACCTCAACTCTACCAAAATACCCATCTTGTCCTTTTACCCCTAAAACACCACCAAATTACGAAAATACCCCTCCATAGCTCAAAGTCCCAAAAATTTCAAAAATTCCCAGAAAATCCCAAATATTCTCAATTTCATTTCTCTTAACTACCACATGACCCAATTTGGCCAATTTAACCATCTTTAATCAAAATCCCCAAATTGCCCTTTAAAGACCCAAATGTCCCCAAATCCAACTCAAATGTCCATCAATTTGATCTCAATTGACCCCAATTCCAACCCTAAGCTCAAATTCACTTTTATATGACCAAAACAAACCAAATCCAAGCTTAATTGGTCCATTATTTGAGCCCAATTTTGATTTGGATCAAAACCCCAATGTTGACCATATGACCTAATCTCACCAAATTGAACCCATAGCCTAGTCAATTGGCCTCAATTATAGTTGAAAAATATTTATAACATTCCTATACATCAAAATAAACCATCAATTGGCCTTGGTGAAGTCTCAAATCCNACTGCTAGATATTCTTATACCTTTAGTATTAAATGGAATTATTTTCATTTTTATTAAGTTCTGCTATTGTATTTAGTTGACCAAAATATGGAAATCTAGAAGTTAAATTCTTTGCCATGTGTCATATTTTTATGTAGTAAAGGAATTACTTGAGGACAACTAACATTTAAGTTTGGGGGATTTTGATGCACCAAAAATATATGCATTTTTATACCTATATTTTATACTCATTTTTGGTGATATTGCAATTTAAAAGAAGGTATTTTTCATTTTTTATTACAGATTGTTGATTTTTAGGACTTGAACCAAAAAGCAAGCAAAAAGGATGGAATTTGGAGTCAAAATGGTGTTTTTGAAGAAATGTTCAGCACCGACAGCACCAAACTGGGCGCCGATGGTGCCATTTGACAAAGAGCACAAAATTAATTAAAGGGCCACTAGCCCTGATGGTGCCAATTTCGGTGCAAGACCAATTTCTAGAAGATTTGATGAATTTAGACGCTTTTTGAAGGGTTTTTGGNTTTTCAACCACAAAAAGTTTGTCAGTTTTGATGCGGAAAAGTTATATGATCGAGTTCTAGTGAAGAAGAGGCTTATCAAAGAAAGGGGATTTTTGAATTTGGGATTCAACACGCCAAATACTGGAGTGGAAGAGACTATTACGCAAAGGCACTGGGAAATGTTTTGCTACACTACTACCCTTGTTGTTGCTCCCGTAGTAAGAGAATTTTTAGCAAATCTTCAAGGGATCCACCAAGGAATGATCTACGTGTGATGCAGGTTTGTGCAATTCACTCCTTCAAGAATCAATGAGATGTTTATGACTGAGAATGTACATGTCTGCCATTATGCAAACTTTACCCCTACGAGAGATAATATGAATGAAATCTATGCTACCTTACGAATGAATATGTTAATTAGGAGGCCAGAGATGATGGAAATGTAAGTTTTCCCTCATCATTTTTAAATCCAATTTCAAAAGCATGACACTTCTTCATTTCATCAAAATTACTGCCTACAATGAAGATTAGTAAGGTAACAAAGGAGAGCGATATTTTAAATTATTACATTCAAACTGGAAAGGCTATTGATGTTGGAGATATTATTGTGAAATTTGTTTTGGGTTTGATATTCAATGGATCTGCAACTGGACCTAGACATCCATCCACTATTTTCCTTTTGTGCAGTCAATCCCAAGTACCTTATGAAAGTTGGGAAAAAGTGCTTCATTCTTGGAAGCTAATGGATCCAGAAGTCTATTGCAACTATAATTCAATGGGAGATGAAAATGATATGAATGTGTTGATTGATCAAGGATCTCAGAATTCTTCACCTATTCAGCCGTACTACAACTTGAGAGCACTTTTGAAGAAGATGAAGATGATTGAAAAAGAGGTGCAGAATCTCATGCATGTGATTGAGAAAATCACTAAAATGCTGGATCATTTAGATTCGATACTAAAGGAACATTTTGAACATATTGGGTGTATTGAAGATAGTTTGGTATGTAAGTTCAACAAACATTCTCAGATTGAGGAATAAAATTCAACTGATGAATTTCTATTTTGACCCTTCTATAACTTGTATGTGCACTACCAATCAATTGGAGATATCCAGGAGGATGATAGTGAAGAAGTTGCTTGAACGTAATTTATGCAAGGAACTTCTATTTAACATTGCCATAGGACTCTCCTATTGACTATTCTTAGAAAACTAGAAAAGGCACCCTCACCACTAGAACTTCCAAACTCTTCTCTACTCAACTTGAAGTTCCACATGTTGGTCTCAACTTTTAAATACTTAGTAGGTGGGGTCACTATGNTGTTCATGGAATTAAGTGCAAAAAAATAGGAAAATATAAATTATTGGGTGTAGAATTGGAGATTTTAGGGTGATAGACTAACCACAGATTTAAGGACTAAACCTGAGATTAGCCAATGATTCTCTATAACACTGAATCAGGGTAGAAAGTTAAATTGCTCCTATTTAGTAAAATACAGATTTAAATCATTTATCTCATCTCATTTTACCAAAAACTCATTGTAGTGGGAAAAAGGTTTTCTCATATTAGATAACTTCATCACATAAACATAGTTTGGTAGTTACTATTTAAGCTTTGCATTACAGTTTTGCTAGTAGTTAACAATTTAGTTCTGATAGTACATCAAATATTCATAATTAGTGTTATATTAATAATCAGTATTGTTATTTTATTTTTATGAATTTCTAGTTTATTTATCATTTCCAATTTAAACCTTCCTCGTGGGATCAATTTTTGGGGCTTAAACTGAAAGTCCTATATTACTTGATAAAGATAGTATACTTGTGTATAATCTCTACATAAAATTTCTTAAATTTCTTATTCATAAAATAACGCATCAAGTTTTTGGCACCGTTGTAAAGTAGAGTCAACTATATATATTTTGCAGATCTATATCATTATGATCACTTATATTTATGTTTAGGTCTTTATGTAGTTCATGTATTCGATAAAATATTTATAAGCATAATTATTTACCAAATTTTATTAAAAAATTTTAGAATTTATTGGATCAAAATCAAAACGGCAAAGTTATTGGAACGGGCGCATGATGCGCCGAATTCCAAAGAGCCGGCGCATGATGCGCCGCGTTACCAAAATTTTTTTAAATGTGTTAAATGGCAGTTTTTGATGGTTTTTTGGCGATTTCTTCTCCCAATAACTCCTAAAAACTGACTCTAAAACATATTTTAGGGGGGGGGGGGGGACAAATGAAGTGTCACCATTTTTCAAATCCTATGGCTTCCCCCTTTAAAAACTCTGCTGGNAACCCCTAAAACACCGCCAAATTACGAAACTACCCCTCCATAGCTCAAAGTCTCAAAAATTCCAAAAATTCCCAGAAAATCCCAAATATTCTCAATTTCATTTCTCTTAACTACCACATGACCCAATTTGGCCAATTTGACCATCTTTAATCAAAATTCCCAAATTGCCCTTTAAAGACCCAAATGTCCCCAAATCTAATTCAAATGTCCATCAATTTGATCTCAATTGACCCCAATTCCAACCCTCAACTCAAATTCACTTTTGATATGACCAAAATAAACCAAATCCAAGCTCAATTGGTCCATGATTTGAGCCGAATTTTGATTTGGATCAAAACCCCAATGTTGACCATACGACCTAATCTCACCAAATTGAACTCATAGCATAGTCAATTGGCCTCAATTAATGTTAAAAAATCTTTATAACATTCCTATACATCAAAATCAACCATCAGTTGGCCTTGGTGAAGTCTCAAATCCATTTGATTTTGGCCTAAATCCAAAATTCCCAAACTTAGCCCCAAATTAGCTAAGTCCCCAAATTTCACCCAATTGATTGCCTTAACCTCAAATTGGAATCCAATTAATGTTGAAAACTCTTCATGAGGTCCCTATAGACCATTTACAATAATCAATTTGGACTTAGCCCAAGGTTAACCCAAGCTAGACCCAAGCCTAGCCCAACATGACCAAATTGATTAAAGTTCAAAATTCCCTCAAATGACCTTTCAATTTAACTCAACCATGACCAAATTGATTAAAGTTCAAAATTCCTTCAAATTGACCTTTCAATTGAACTCAAACATTTAAAATAATCAATTTGGACTTAGCCCAAGGCTAACCCAAGCTAGACCTAAGCCTAGCCCATTGACCATTAAAAATAATCAATTTGGACTTAGCCCAAGGCTAACCCAAGCTAGACCCAAGCCTAGCTCAACATGAAAACTCTTCATGAGGTCCCTATTGACAATTTACAATAATCAATTTGGACTTAGCCCAAGGCTAACCCAAGCTAGACCCAAGCCTAGCTCAACATGACCAAATGATTAAAGTTCAAAATTCCCTCAAATTAACCCTTCAATTGAACTCAAAATTACTTCCATCCTTCACCAAAGTTGTTCCCAAATGCAACATTTTATTTGGGCCAATTAACATGGATAACCTAGCCCAAACCCAATTTTTGGTCATTTGCACCTTCTTGGACCCATGCACAAAATGTGACCTAACCACTCTAAAGCCACCAAATAAACTCCACCACAACCATTAGTTGGACTTAGTGACCAGTCCAATCTCCATGAAACCACCTAAATAAAGCCATGGACCAAAGGTCCCCCAAATTAATGGATCTTATTTCCAAAAATGCACATTCTTAAGATATCTTTGCCAAATGAAAATACATTTGCATTAAATTATTGTGATGGATTCCTCTGGGTTCCGTGAGCTCCTAGCCACCTCCCCCTGGCCAGCTGGCCGGCCTAGTGGTCTAAAAAGGACAAAACCGAGAGCCACTCCCATGGAACCTCACCGAAATCAAACCTAGAGGACAGCTCATCCAAATCAAATTGAAGAGCTCTTCTGCCCTCCACATAAGCACCACAATTCACCCAAACTTATGCCCTGAAAGCCAACACAATGGGCATTTTTATAAAAGCTCACCTCCCACGGCCACGGGAGGTGTGCTGAAATTTTCCTAGAGAGGCCTCTCCAAACTTCACACAGAGCTTCCTTACAATCCCCTCAGTGCATTCCGACCAATATCCCTCACCCATTCTCATTACCGGAGCTCAATTTTGAGCTTGAAACCTTGACGGAAACTAAGACAGAACCCAACACACCTCCACACTCCACCAAACTTCAATTTCTTGTGCCCACACCTTCACAACAGCAAGAGAAGACAAATCCCCATCAAATTACCCTCTGAAATAGCCTCCACCATAGCTCTAGACCAACACCTGAAAACAAGCTTGGTCGGATTCATACCTAGGCCTTACACCAACACTAGGGACTCAATTCCTAGCCTCCTTGGAACCCAACTAACATGCCAAGCATCTCTGATTGAAGCCTCCCTTCTTAGAGCAAATGTATAAAACTTCTCCTCCTTCCAAGCTTATTTTGATTCTCCATCTACTTAGGCTTGATTTCGTGGTACATTAACCATATGGATGTGTTTGTCTCACTTAGATAAGTCCATAGGATCAAACCCGAAGTGATTTGGTTGAGTCTAAGCTGAGATCTTAGGGTTTTAGTGTGGATGGTCACGGGATCATTCTATCAGGGATGATGACGGGGAGTTGTTCGATCGCGCGTGTATCACGTGGATGGCGAAGATCGAGCCGGACAGCGCTTTGTAACATAAACCGCGGGTCGAGTCAACAAGCTACGTGGACGACGGCGTCCAACCAGAGCGCGCCACGCATGCCTTTGGAGCCGTCGTAGGACGAGGTGGCACGCGCGGTTTAAAAAGATAAATAGGGCTTTTATTATTTTTTTAAATACCCTTAACCTAGAAAATTCATAACTTTGTGTAGAAAAATTACAAAAATANTGAACGACGACATCCAACCAGATCGCGCCACGCATGCCTTTTGGAGCCATCGTAGGACGAGGTGGCACGCGCGGTTTAAATAGATAAATAAGGCTTTTATTATTTTTTTAAATACCCTTAACCTAGAAAATTCATAACTTTGTGTAGAAAAATTACAAAAATAAAATAAAAATACCCTCTTGCTCTTTGAATAGAAGAGAACAATGTGGAATAAATTTCAAGACGATTTTATGCATATGTTATTTTTAATTAATTAAACACTATTTTGAATCATTTGATTCTCCATGCATAATATATCATCTTGGCTTGAATCTTTGACATGTTGCAACCTCTGTCTGGGGAAACATTCTCTGATTTTTCCAAAGTCATAGGAGGTTCTTATACAGAGATCTATATTTTTCAAGTTATTCCACATTATTTCCTTAAAATAATCATGGAAATTAGCATATTGATGAGAAAATCCTAAGAAAATTTTGGAAGGTCCACCATGACTAGAGAAACCTTTCAAAATAATTTCATCAAGTCATTTAAAATACACTTAAATTTTACAAACACTAAATCACTAAGACAATTAATTTTGGAAAATATAAACATTTAAATGATTTTATTTTTTATCTCCACTGTGGTTTATAATCCAAAGAACTCATCATAAAAATTTCAAAATATTTTGAGTTCATTTGACAACTTAAATGGATTTTTAAGGATAAATACCACTCTTGGCATTTAAATAATTTTTAAACATCAAAATATAACTCAAAAAATTATGAAACTTAGTTTTCTGAGTTCTCTGTGATCAGGGATTTTTTCTAAAAATAAATTTATATTTAAAATAAAATATTGATTTTTAGCCTATTTTAAATATTTGAATAATTAAAAATCTATAAAAATCACAAAAAACTAAAACTCATGGAAATGTTCTAAATTGCTTCCTAATCACTTATGAATAATTAGAATATTTTTCCTTATTTTCTAAATAATGATATTGAATTTCAAAGCATAAAAAGATTTTAAAAAAAAAGCTAAAAATGAGTTTTCATAATTCCAATAAATCAAGAAAAAAAATCAAAAAAATTGAAATTGGCTCCTCTGAGTTCTCTAACCTCAGAGAGATTTTTCGAAAAATAGCAAAATTAATTTTCACCACCTAAAATATTTTATTTTTATTAAATAGCCCAGAACTTAAAATAGTTCTAATAAATCACAGAGAATTCAAAAAATTATGAAATTTTATCCTAAGGCTTACCTGGTCAAGGTCTACCTCCAGTAAAAATTTCAAGGGATTAGAATTTAACTTGGTCAAGTTAGGAATTTTCTTTGAAAAATCTTATTTTTACATGAAATTAAATATATAAATTAAATTAAATTTTGAAAAATCATATTTTCTCCTGTGATGTCTTAATTGACCCATGACTGAGGTAGGATAAAAATTTCAAAGTTATTTGAATTGAATTTGACAAATTNCGGCCGACCTAGTGGAGGGAAAAGCTCAAAACCAAGAGCCACCCTCATGGCACCTCACCCAAATCAAACCTAAAGGCCAGCTCATCCAAATCAAATTAAAGCACTCATTTGCTCTCCACCTAAGCACCACAATGCACCCAAGCTTGTGCTCTGAGAGCCACCCTATGGCCATTTTTATAAAAACCCACCTCCACGGCCATGGGAGTGGTGCAAAATTTTTCCCAAAGAGAGCCTCCCAAATCACTCACAGAGCTTTTTTGAGATCTCCACAGCCCATTCCAATCACTCCATTGTCTTGATTCCCCCTCTACAACCCTAATTTTGAGCTTAAAAATTAGTGCAGAAACAGGACATCTCTCAAAACTCCACCAAACTTCAATTGCTTTTGCCCACACCTTCACAAAAGCAAGAGAAGACAAAGCCCCATCAAATTACCCTTTGAAATAGCCTCCACCATAGCTCTACACCAACACCTGAAATCGAGCTTGGTCGAATTCATACATAGGCCTTACACCGAGACCAGGGACTTAATCCCTAGCCTCCTTTGACCCCAACAAACGTGTCGAACACCTCTGATTGAAGCCTCCCTTCACAGAGCAAAGGTATAAAACTTCTCCTCCTCCCGAGTCTATTTTGATTCTCCATTTTCTTGAGCTTAATTTCATAACACATTAGCCTTATGGATATGTTCGTCTCACTAAGGCGAGTATTTTAAAAAAAATTCATTTAATTTTGCTGAGAAATAAGAGAGATCTTAGGCCTTGAAGGTGGGCTACTCTCGGCCTAAGACATCGGGAACGATGACCACGCGCCGTCTTATCGTGCGTGTATCAAAAAGACGGATGAGATCGAGCCGGATGACGTTTCGGGACATAAATAGGGGGCCAAGTCAGCAAGCTATGTGGACGACACCGTCCAACCAAAGCACGCCATGCATGCCTTCGGAGCCATCATAGGATGAGGTGGCACGCGCGGTTTATATAAAAAAATAGGGTCTTTTTCTATGTATTTAAATACCTCTAACTTCAAAAATACATAACTTGGTGTAGAAAAATCAAAAAAATAAAATAAAAATACCCACTTACTCAGTGAACAGAGGAGAATAATGTGGAATAAAATTCAAGTCCATTTGATGCATAAAATATTTTTAATTAATTAAACACTATTTAGAATCATTTCATTCTTCATGCATATTGGCACATCATCTTGGCTTGAAATTTTGGCATGTTGTAGCCTCTATAAGGGGAAACATTCTCTGATTTTTCCAAAGTCAAAGGAGGTTTCTATACAGAGATCCATATTTTTTAAGATCATTCACATTATTTCTTTAAAATAATCATGGAAATTAGCATATTGATTAAAAAAATCCTAAGAAAATTTTGAAAAGTTCACCATAACTGGAGAAGCTTTTGGAAATAATTTCATGGGTCAAGTCATTTAAAATACCCTTAAATTTTACAAACACTAAATCACTAAGATAATTAATTTTGGAAATAAGCATTTAAATGATTTGATGTTTGATCTCTACTGTGATTTATGATCTAGAGAACTTAACATAAAAACTTCAAAATATTTTGAGTTCATTTGATAACTTAAGTTGATTTTTAAAGATAATATCACTTTTGACACTTAAATAATTTTTTAAAAATCAAAATATATTTCAAAAAATTATGGAATTTAGTTTTTGAGTTCTCTGTGATCAACAATATTTTATAAAAATAAAATAATATTTAGGATAAAAACTTATTTTTTAGCCAATTTTAAATATTTAAATAATAAAAAATTCATAAAAATCACCAAAATAATAAAACTCATGGAAATGTTTTAAATTGCTTCCTAATCACTTAAAAAAAAATTGAATATGTTTCCTGATTTTCTAAATAAGGATATTGAATTTCAAAGCTTAAAAATAATTTTTTTTAAAAGCTAAAAAAGAGTTTTCACTAAAATAATTCCAATAAATCAAAGAAAAATCAGAGAATTATAAAATTCACTCCTCTAAGTCCTCTGACCTTAGGGAGATTTTTCAAAAATATAAAACCTAATTTTTCACCATTTAAAATATTTTATTTTAATTAAATATCTGAGAAATTAAAATAATTCTAATAAATTACAGAGAATTTGAAAAATTATGAAATTTTGTTCAAAGGTTTCTTTGGTCTAGGTCTACCTCTAGTAAAAATTTTAAGGTATTAGAATTTATCTTGGTCAAGTTAGGAATTTTCTTTGAAAAATGCTATTTTTGCATGAAAATAATTATATAAATTAAATTAATTTTGAAAAATTACATTTTCTGCTCTGATGTCTTAATTGAACCATGAATGAGGTAGGATAAAAATTTTAGAGTCATTTGAATTGAATTTGAAAAATTATGAAGTGTTAGAGCCTTAGGGGAAAATGTGTAATTTTGGAAATTTAGCCTTAATTATAATTATGAAGTGTTAGAGCCTTAGGGGCAAATGTGTAATTTTGGAAACCTTGCCTTAATTAAACATGTTAGGCTTAATTCATAAGGAGAGAAATGGGTAACTTCTGATCCTAATCAATTTAGTTGATTCTTGAAACACAAGGGGTTAATTGGTAGAAACCAATTTCACTTTCCTCATCAAAAAGATAAGTTAATAAATTTCTAAATCATTAAAAATTTGGAAGTTTATTAAAATTAAATGATCCTGGACTTAGGGATATGAATTTTGAAGCCAATAATTAATCAATTTAATATCCCTATTTTGATTTTCAAATAGAATCCAAATCATGAATCATGANATAATTAATCAATTTAATACCCCTATTTTGATTTTCAAATAAAATCCAAATCATGAATCAAGACCACTTAAAGCTTAACCCCCTATTTTGATTTTCAAATAAAATCCAAATTATGAATCAAGACCACCTAAAGTTTAACCCTTTTCAAAAATAACTTAAGACACTCACCTATGTCTTAAGGGCTTAGTGGTGACTTAGGCTAAATCAAAAGTTGATTAAAAAAGGATTAGAGAAATAAACATAATTAAATAAAACATCCTTGAAACACCACTAAGCCCAATTAGGATTAAACATTTGATTAAGTGTTCAAATTACATTAACTTGCCTCTTTAAGGGTCTTCACCCACATAATTTTCAAATTAAATGATAAGTGACAATTACCCTATTCTTAGGGATAATTGAGACATCAGGGTTCACTGAGTAATAAGGGTATTTACAGGATGAACCATTAAGCAACATAATCAGTTTAAATGGACTCGAGCCTTTTCACCAGTTGGTGAGAGGGAGGCATGGACATGCTTCCTCCTCCTAACTTGTTGGATACCTCAGAGGTCTATTAAACTTAATATACTTTGCTCAACGAAATCATCTTTAATTAAAATTTTAAGGACTCACCAAGATACAATATGAAGTTAGGAAAATCACCAGAACATTACTTTTCTTGCTCTTCATAAATGCCCTCACATGCATTTCTAAGTTTCAGGTGGTGGAACGAGAAGACTCGCCATGTACGCTTTTACAGTTTATAGTACTGTCATTCTTGTGCATTTTCCTTACATGCTTTATGCTTACGTTGTTTTTTTTTATACTTGCATTTACCTACATGTATGAAAACAACATAAAGTTGTATGTTAACCAAAACCATAACCAAAATCAAAACTAAAATCAACCAAGATAAAATTCACCGCCACAACATTCAAAATATAAAAACAACTCAAAATTTAATACAAACCCACAAAAACAACAATTGCAACTAAATTAAGACGTCTCTCAACCATAACCAGAACCAAAACTAAAATCAACCAAGATAAAATTCACCGCCACAACATTCAAAATATAAAACGAAACCAAAACTAAAATCAACCAAGATAAAATTCACCGCCACAACATTCAAAATATAAAACAACTAAAAATTTAATCACAAACATCACACAAAAACCACAACTTCAACTTAGAAAACCAAAACCAAAACCAAAACTAAAATCAACCAAGATAAAATTCACCGCCACAACATTCAGCCACATAACCAAAACCAAAATTAAAAATCAACCAAGATAAAATTCACCGCCACAACATTCAAAATTAAAACCAAAACCAAAACTAAAATCAACCAAGATAAAATTCACCGCCACAACATTCAAAATATCCCAAAACCAAAATTAAAAATCAACCAAGATAAAATTCACCGCCACAACATTCAAAATATACAACCATAACCAGAACCAAAACTAAAATCAACCAAGATAAAATTCACCGCCACAACATTCAAAATATAAAACGAAACCAAAACTAAAATCAACCAAGATAAAATTCACCGCCACAACATTCAAAATATAAAACAACTCAAGCAAAACAAAAATTAAAATCAATCAAGATAAAATTCACCGCCACAACATTCAAAATATAAAACAACTCAAAATTTTAAAACAAACATCACTTAAAACTACTACTTCAACTAAATTAAGATGTCTCTATCGAATGATCAGGAATCCCTCAGAAGAGGTAACCTACGGTTGCTAACGAGGCTTCCCACGGTTTAAATAAAATTATGAAACTCATTAAGTTGGGTTTAGTAAGTTCATTTTCACTAAGTGAAACCAATAGAAAATAGTGATGCCGGAACGAGGGAACCGTAGGATCCTAACCGGTGTCGCTCTAATCAACTTTAATATGCCCTCATAAAATTTAAAGAACGTCAACCATAGGGCCACCTGATTTGATATTATAACTTGACACACTAGATAACTCAAACTTGTCGCGGCAAGGAGCTTGGAGCTAGCATGGTGGGCAGCACGACCATCTTCAACAGCAAAACCTGTCTTCTCCAGCTAAACCAATCTTTCTTCCTTAGACTTAAACAACAAAGCCATAGGATTTCGAGGTTGGTTGCTTATGCAATGTAAATCCTAACCTTATCTTTAGGCATTTGCATAGCCCTGCTATACAATATAAGTCCTAACTGATCTTAAGATTCCGAGGTTGTCGTTTGTCATGACCTAAATCCTCACATCTTCCAGGCTATTTGTGTGATCATTTCACACGAATGTAAGCCCTAACTAATAAAATTGGCAGGATGGAACACCTAAATATTTCTCCTCAAAACTAAAGCAAACATTAGGATAGCTTAGGAAGTCACTGAGGTTCTCCTCTGGATCCATGACATTCCCTAGTTCTTCTTCCTTTAGATTCTACAATAAAATATTCCAAATTTGAACCAGTCCCCTTTCACACCTCTACGTCCAATTTCTTTGAAGAGTCCTACCCTTTGAAATTCCTTGAAGATAATATTTCTTGATTTTTATCGAGAGTCTTTCGGTGACTTTGGTCATTTAAGATGTAATTAACTATAGGGGCTTGCCCTTATAGGAAGCATGTTCGGTGGCTTTGGTCATTTAATATGTAATTAACTATAGGGGCTTGCCCTTATAGGAAGCATGTCCGAACCCAGCTTAATATAAATCTATTTAATCTTTTATATTAAATAGAGGAACTTGTCGGCAAATACAAAGGTTTTGCAGACCAACATATTAAATAGGGGAACTTGTCGGCAAATACAAAGGTTTCGCAAACCAAACGGACGTAATACTTTCCTTAGTTTATTTGATCGAGCCTCATACTCAAGTCTTGTATTTATCCTCCGGGATAGATACAGGATTTGAGGTTCAGTGCTCTTTCATGTTAAACTATGAAAAATATGGGGTTAGTTTGATTTCATACTTCAACGACCTTACGAGGCGGGCGACAGGATTTTGATTTCAATGACCGACAGCTTCTTACGTGCAACTCCCCTCCAATCCCCGAAATAGCGCCGGCAGCTTCTGGCGACTCCACTGTGGACAAGCTTTTCTCTCCATAGAAATCAAGAAATATTATCTTCACACATCGATAATATGTCCATGTCCCTCTTGGACCAGATTACCCTTCTTTGGTTGGCATACTTTACCCATTTCTATCTTGGGAAAGTACAGCTAACCCCCTGGAATTCAGGACTAGCTGTTCAACCATCTATGAGCAGAGGGGTTCAAAAGGTCATTAAGGACTCTTTAAATTTTCATGTGGGGTCAGACCCCTAATAGGTGTGTCGGTGGACTAATTCTACCTGGGCATTTTCTGCCACTAATTGGGTCCCGCTATGGGTCCTAAAATCTTTCACATCTCCTTTCCAAATTTGATCTGCTATTTCGCAAATTATACTAAATCATGTTGTGCTGCGTGCACTTTGAAATATTAATTAAATTTAACACCTTTTTAAACAAAGATGTTAAAAATACCCATAAATTAAGACCCGCCCGGTCTATAGATCAACCTCCATTTTCAACGTTTGCACTAAAGATTTTGAGATTTTTGGCCATATAGCTAACCCTAACACTTTCTGTTTTAGAGCCCACTACAACGGCCTAGCCAACGCTGACCTTTTCCTGCAATCTGCCAACGGACCGCAGCGCCTGTAACGTCGCTCCAACCATCAAGTTTGGAGCTGAATTTGAAGACCTCGAGGTTATCCTCGGGAAAGCCCCATTCGTGGTAATGAAGATCGCTGCTTCAGAAATGCAAGAGTCGTCTGCAGAATTCAGTTTGAACTGCCCTCAGGACTTCCCTGCCTGCAAGAAGACTAAAGCTACTGTCATCAAGCATGTTATCCCTGCTACTGCTAAGGGGAAAGAAGTGATGGTCGTTGAAGATCCGACTGAAGGATTAACTGTTCCACCACTTGTGTTTGAGATTGGGTCAAGCTCAAGGACTGTACCACTGACCCGAACTCAAAGGAGGAACCACAATAAAAAAGTTCGGAGGGCCATCAAAGCCCAGACTCTTGAAAACATGCCCGTTGAGGAGGAGCCTCATCGAATTGAAGAGGTGTTACCAGAAATTTATCCACTCCTTTGAGGGAGTAGATTCCATCCTCTCACTGATACTGATGGATATGAGAGTATCCGGAAGATTGCTGCCGCATTACCATCACTCCATGGACACAGTGAGGAGGGAAGGAAATTCATTCCCATCACCCGAGTTAGTGCATTATTCAGAAGGCTTGCTACTAAAGAAGCAAGTTATGTTAGTGGGTTACTTAAACGAGTGGGACATGCAATTTCTCCTCATATGAAAAAAGAAATTTTGAAGGATGTTAAGTCCATTAGAAAGTCTCGCAAGTTGACTGTAAAGTCACCTACCTGTATTCCCATCTAGTTCCATTTCAAAAACCGAGTTGAGACTGCAATAGTCACCACCGATCATACCACCACCAGGACCGCAGGTCGCAGACCGATTAAGTCGAGACTGGATCTGAGGAGCTTACCCGTCATTCCTGCAATCACGGGGAAAAAGACAAGATGATTACCTGACACTGTAGCCGGTCTACACCACTGGGAGCATACATTCCCTCGACATACCGATGTCTTTACTAAGACGTCCTGTCCTAAGGCATCATCATCGAAGAAGAAAAGGGTATGGGTACCTAAGGTCACCGCACAAATACAGTTCAGTGAGCCTGAAAGACAGGAAGTAAAACCAGTGCCTAAAATATCTGACATCGTCGCGACAATAGCCAACAAGATGGAGGAACAAGTAGAGGATATCTACCAAGGTCCTCCACATCTTAAAGCAATCAAGGAATTGATAATTGAGGAAAAAGTTGAGAAACTTGGAATTGAGATTTCTGAGTTAGCTCAAGAGCACGGAGTTTCCATAAATAGTGACGATGAAGATTTTGATTACAGTGATTACTTGGAGGAGGATTTCATGGATGTCCAGGTGATTACTTGGAGGAGGATTTCATGGATGTCCATGTGATCGAAACCAGAGCTACCACATCTGTGCGCGAGGATCAACCTCACACGGAAGAGAACGTTGTAGATGAGCTGCATAGGGTTATCCTCCTCAGGGATGAGCAAGTTGTTCTACTGGAGAAAATAAGAGAACGCTATAGATGAGCTGTGTAGGGTTATCCTCTTAAGGGATGAGCAAGTCAGTCTACTGGAGAAAAGAATAGAAGAGATGACTGCAGCTATGACCGCCATGGCCACCATTCATGGGCAATCACAAGCACCAAGATTGGCTTCTCCAGAAATTAATCAGCCAGAAATCATACACATCACAGATGAAAGAAGAGAGGCTACTTTGACAGACAAAGATGAACAACCAAAGAAGGTTTCTCTGTTAGGTTCCATGCCAGAAAAAGAGTTCAAGCAAATGGTTGAACAAGTACGGGATGTCTTAGCGCAGTCCAAGGGCGGTGCATCAATTTTAAAGGATAGATCTTACCCGGAGGAGTTCGATGACATCCCTTTCCCCAAGGGTTTTGTGGCCCCAACTTCAAGATATATGATGGGACTTAAAATCCCAGACAACACATAACACATTTTCAAGCCAGTTGTGGCAACACGAGGAATAATGAGGCACTACTCTGCTAGCAGATCGTCAGCAGCTTGTTACAGATTGCTTGCTAATGGTACGCTGACTTGCCCAACGGGTCAGTTAAAACATTTTTTGAGTTGGAACAGTTGTTTGTGAAAAGATTTGCCGGGGCGCAGCATCATGCGTCTATTGGAGAGCTCATGATGGAGAAGCAGAAGCCTAGTGAAACCTTGGCAGACTATATTTTGAGATGGAGAAACCTTAGCATGAAATGTGAACCTCAGCTACAGAAACATCAAGAAATTGAGATTCTATTCAAAAGCATTCATGGGCCGGTAGCTTTCGTGCATATGGGACTCACCATCAAATCCTTCGAGAAGCTACTCAGTAAAGGCAATAGTCTTCAAGAAGAAATGAAGCACATGGAGCCGCATGAAAAGGCTATGGTGACCAGAGTGTTTAAAAAGAAATTAGGATTTGTCACAACTATCGACAAAGAAAAGCAGCCGTAAAGATATATGCAGAAGAGCATCACCAGTCTTCGTCGTAGTACTCTCAGAAATAGAGCAGTCAATCCAACCAACGGCCGTCTCTTGAGGGATCACCTCAAACAGCGAATAAGAGAATATCCCTGTTAGAGCGACAGAAAGTTGTGTATTCCTTTAAGGATGAGGCCATAACTAAAATATTCAAAAGCTTGATGAAGAAACCAAAATTCAAACTACATGATCCAAAGAAACTCGAAGAGGTGGATAAGAAGAATGAACCAAATTATTGCCCGTACCACCAGTTGCTTGGGCACACTACAAGTGTTTTATCTTTAAAGAGTGGCTCAAAAAGAACCTCAATGAAGAGAATATAACAATCCTGAAGGAGTATTTGAGATAACCTGAAAAGGTTCCATAAACATGATTTCAGCTGAGTCAATTTCTTCAATCGATCCGTATACTGGACAGACGGGTGGAGTACAACTTGGGATGAACTCAAGAGGGTCCTCAATCAAATACAAGATTCATCAAATACAAGATTCATCAAAATAAGATTCTATGAATACCGAAGAAGGATGGAACGAGGTCTGGAGCAGGTCGTCTAAAAAGATATTGAACAAGTTACAGTCTGCATCAAAACAAGCCTCCATTCAGAGTCCGCAACATACTGAGCCCGAGATGAAGATTTTGCCAGGAGATCCGTCATCTTCAAGGATAAAGAGCAACAAAAAGAAAAGCATCACTGCCAATATTGATAGCACCGGGGGTAGGATAGGGGCTGCCTCTACTAGACTGGTATTCTTGGATTTGGGGAAGAAAATCCTCGAACCCTTGACTTTGTATGATTATCTTTTTGTCCCTCTGGGGTCTTATGAATATAATGATTGTGATTTTGACTACGTTTTGACTATTTCTGGTAATAACGTAACTGATTATGATCGATCTACCTGCGATCTCAATCCCCAAAATGATCCTCAAATTGTACTCGAGTCTGATGAACTCGTTGTCAAGGCCAAAGAATAACTCAATGATATCGCTTACGACAACACCGATAACGAAGAGCCAACTCTCGAGCGTCACGGTGCATCGTTTTCCATCAACTTAGATCTTTCTGAAAAGGAGGAAAAGACACCGGAAGATTCAGTAATGATATCTCAAGAAGAAGAAGTCACAGAAGTTAACTTAAGGAGCGGAAAAGTGTTACCACCAAGAACAGCTCCGACAGACAAAGGAAAATAGATAATGACTCGAGAAGAGATACCCCCACCTCCACCAATGGAAGAACTACATAATCAAGATAAAATCGAAGGACCCTAAAAAGTAGACTACAACGTGCTAGCTCATTTTAGGAAGTTGCCTGTTATCAACTTAGATTTGCACGACGACACTCTGATCCTATCAAAGGTGATGAGAGAATCACTGGTTACAGCTTTGCTTGATCCAAAAATTTTCTTAGCTCAGTTTGCTAGCACATCCTCAGATGAAGTTTGCTTGTTGAGAGATCAGTCAGGGGTAACCTTCACAAATTAAGACTTGTTGCTCGATACCGCCGACCACAACCGTCCCCTATACATCTCCGTAAACATCGGCAGATTTGTGTTATCCAGAGCTTTAATAGATCCTAGAGCATCTCTTAACTTGATGAGCCTACGAACATTGGCCTATTTAGATATTGAAGCTCAAGAGCTTATTGCCGATAAGATGATGTTAAGAGGATTCAACCAAAAGGGAGAAAGAGCCCTTGGATCAATAACAATGATGTTAAGAGGATTCAACCAAAAGGGTCGTTGGATCAATTACATTACTTATGAAGGTTGGAGAACTCGTAACAACCATTAAATTTCATATCGTCGATGCCGAGACCTCTTTTAACGCTCTATTGGGTCAACGATGGATTCATGAGCACAATATGGTTCCATCATCCCTACAACAATGCATTAAATACCGCAAAGATGGTCAAGAAAATTGCATCAAGGGAGATCTACAACCATTTTGAGTGCATGAAGTTGGTATCCATGAAGATGCTGCCTACTACGCGCCTCCAAAGAGGATTGTCTTCTCTCGTGAGGTTATCAAAAAAAAAAGATGAAGATTCAGGAGAACCACAAAAAGGAGGCCATACAACTCCACTTCAACAACCTTCTACCACTCCCCTACGACGAGTTGGTGGAGGTTCTTCTAGTTCACGCACCCGAGGTCGAGGCCGGGGATGCGGACGAGGAAAGATCAATTTAATTGTTGAACGGACTAGGCCAACAATCAACATTGGTGATGAAGAGAGCTCTGAAGATGAAATAATGATGACAAAGCAGAAGAAACCTCAGTACGAGATATCCCTAGAAGATACAGAGAGGNGGTTATCAAAAAAAAAAGATGAAGATTCAGGAGAACCACAAAAAGGAGGCCATACAACTCCACTTCAACAACCTTCTACCACTCCCCTACGACGAGTTGGTGGAGGTTCTTCTAGTTCACGCACCCGAGGTCGAGGCCGGGGATGCGGACGAGGAAAGATCAATTTAATTGTTGAACGGACTAGGCCAACAATCAACATTGGTGATGAAGAGAGCTCTGAAGATGAAATAATGATGACAAAGCAGAAGAAACCTCAGTACGAGATATCCCTAGAAGATACAGAGAGGAATAAATATGAAACAATGTATGATTGGATAAACAACTATGTGAATACTATGACCCTTACTCTGATTCTCCCTCAAAAGGTTGAGAGATTAGAGGTCAAGGAAGTCCGTAGTGTTGGTTCAAAGACGATCAAATTTTACTGTGCTTCTACCTCTACTGAGCTTGAAAAACATGTAAATTTAGATGTTGATTCCAATGAATTTATGGAATTGCCTTTTGGTTACTTCTCGCCTTGTGTTCAAAAGTTAATTCAATAGGGAAACTTACAAAAACAAATGCCAAAAGATAAATTTTAACTTTTTTAAAAACTATGGAATGCTAAAAGTCAAACTCACAATTCAAAAGAAGGTCTCGGATTTGGTACAGTTGGACCAGTCGATGATTCTGAATTTTGCAAGGCTGTTACTGGTGGGTCAGAAGAGGATTGCCTCAATGTGGAGGATGACTCAACATGCTCCACTATAATTTGAGGAAGAAATTAAATCCACCGCGGATGAATTCAAAGAGATTAACCTCGGGACTGAAGAACGACCCCGACCTACATTTATAAGTTCTCTACTTGATGACAAAGAATCTGCAAAATTTGTCAAACTATTAACAAAATTCAAAGATTTCTTTGCATGAAGCTACGATGAAATGCCAGGGCTGTCAGCAGTGGTTGCAGTCCATAAACTTTGGGTAGACAATAATATAACCCCAGTAAAAAAAGCTCCAAGGAGAATGCGCCTTGAAATAGAACAACAAGTCATCGTCGAGGTAAAGAAATTGATAGATGCCAACTTTGTTAAAGAAGAGCAATACCCCACATGGTTAGCCAATATTGTACCTGTTAAAAAGAAAAATGGACAGATCCACGTTTGTGTCGACTTCATAAATTTGAACAAGGCATGACCAAAAGATGAGTTTTCACTACCTATACCAGAAATGATGGTGGACATCGCTTCGACACATGAAATTTTCTCCTTCATGGACAGATTGTCAGGGTACAACCAAATTAAGATGGCTCCCGAGGATGCATCACTTACAGCTTTTAGAACACTGATTGGAATTTTCTACTACACAGTGATGTCGTTCGACCTAAAAGAACGTCGGAGCAACATATCAACGTGTAATGACGAAGATTTTTGACGACCTCATCCATAATCAAGTAGAATGCTACGTGGATGATTTGGTCATCAAAAGTAAACAAAAAATAGACCATTTGTATGGTTTGAGGATTGTGTTTGAACGGTTACGATGATATGACCTTAAAATGAATCCTTTAAAGTGCGCCTTTGGCGTTACCTCAGAGAAATTTCTAGGATTCGTTGTCCGTCATCGGGGAATTGAGATCGACCCGGATAAGATTAAAGCTATCTTGGAAATTCCTCCCCCTAAAACCTTGAAGCAGCTACGTTCCTTCCATGGGAAGTTGGCATATCTAAGAGACTTTATTTCAATTCTCTCTGGTAGGTGTCAGCCTTTCTCGGCATTAATTAAAAATGATGCCAAATTTATTTGGGAAGAGAAGTGCCAGCGGACCTTCGAGGGTGTTAAACAATATTTAATGACACCTCCTGGCATCCCCTATCTAAGGGAAACTGTTGATACTTTATACCGCACCTTTAGATGACTCTCTTGGAGCCCTCTTAGCCCAAGTCAATGAGGAGCAAAAAGAAAATGAACTCTACTACTTGAGTCGTCGTCTAATACCGACGGAGATAAGGTATCCACCTATTGAGAAGCAGGTTAATTTAAGTCGTTGCCTAATACCGACGGAGATAAGGTATCCACCTATTGAGAAGCATTGTCTGACATTAATTTTTTCTCTCAAAAGCTTAGACATTACATGCTTTCTCATAAGATTACCCCGCCGCTCAAAAGCTTAGACATTACATGCTTTCTCATAAGATTACCCTAATCTCGAAAGTTAATCCATTGCAATATTTGACAACCCGACCAAACATTCTCCGAACGTTTAGAAAGATGGTCAATGATCTTATTGTAATTTGATATAACTTTGTTCCCCTTCGTGTTATCAAGGGACAGATACTAGCAGACTTTCTTGCTGCACACCCCCTGCTAGTTGGGTCCTCTCTCAACGAAGATTTACCAGACGAGAAAATACTACAAATTAAATTTTCTAGTGCGCAGCGCTGAGAAATGTACTTCGATGGTGCTTCGTCAGCCAGGAAAGACAAAGGATCAGGCACAGTTATACCAGACAAAGCAGTGATTGGTTTGATTTTTATTACGCCAAATAAGGGTATGTTGAGATTCTCATACCACCTGACAGAGTCGTGCACCAACAATGAAGCAGAATACGAAGCATTAATCATCGGATTGGAGTTGGCAATTTCAATGGATATAACAAACTTTGCCATCTAGGTGACTCTCAACTTGTCATCCAACAGGTCGCTGGACAATATAGAATTCTGAAACCAAGACTAGTAGAGTACCATCAGTACACAATGAAGCTCCTAGAGTAAATCCCTTACGTGACTTTCTACTGGATTCCTCGAGGAGATAATACTCATGCCGACGCTCTAGCAAAACTTGCTAAGAAAATGGCATGTTACCCGGATGATTCTATCGAAGTCACGGTGCAAGGAAGACGAGTCTTATTTTGAAATGACTTCAAAACTCTACATAAACTTGGAAAAGAAGAAACAAAAAATACAGTTGTGGACATCAACGAAGATTGGCGCAAGCCATTAATAGAATATTTGCATATTGGGAAACTGCCGGAGGACAAGTCTGAGGCGCACCACATCACAAGAAGGGCTATGTCTTACGCTCTGGTGGGAAATGTTCTCTATAGAAGATTGTTCGACCAAATGTGGCTACGGTGTTTGAGCAGAGCCGAGGCACAAAATATTGTTAAAGAGGTACATGCCAAATTGTGTGGCGCTCAACAGTCGGGGCCAAAAATTAAAATGAAGATCAAAAAGCTCGGATATTATTGGCCAGCAATGATGTCCGATTGCATGGATACAGCTAGAAGATGTCACCAATGCCAAGTGCATGGGGTGGTCTTACACCAGCCTCCGAATGGGCTACACCCAACTGTTGTCTCGTGGCCATTCGAGTGCTGGGGCACGGACATAGTAGGTCTGATAGACTCTCCATCTTCTAAAGGACACAGGTTTATACTTTTCACTTTAGACTATTTCTCCAAATGGGCGGAGGCAGTACCATTACGCGAGGTTACGACCCAACACGTCCTTCAATTTTTCAAAGGCCAAATTGTCTACCATTTTGGAGTACCACGAAGAATAATCTTTGACAATAGGACAGCTTTCAAAAGCACAAAGATCAACAATTTCCTCAGAAGACATGGGATACATTGGAGATACTCTATAATTTACTATCCCGGAGCAAATGGTCTGGCTGAAGCTTTCAACAAGACACTGGTACAGATTTTAAAGAAAACACTGAATGAAAATAAGACGCATTGGCATAACAAACTGTTAGAAGCCTTGTGGGCCAACTGGACGACTTTTAGGACTCCCACTCAGTGACACCTTATATGCTCGTGTATAGGTCCAAGGTTGTGCTACCGCTAGAAATCCAGACACCATCTCTCAGAGTCACCGTTGCCAACCAACTCACAACGGAAGAAAGTGCAAAACTCATACTTGAAGAACGGAGAGTCTTGAGGGAAAATGATTGGAAGCACAACAACATTTGGAGCTCTACCAGGCAAAGATGGTACAAGCCCATGACAAATTGGTTCGCCCAAGGACATTCAAAATTGGTGACCTCGTACTTGTGCTCAAAAGACCTATTCTTGCTCGCCGCAAAATAGGTGGGAAGTTTGAGCCAACTTGGGAGGGACCATTTGTCATTGCGAAGGTCTATACAGGAGAAGCCTACCAGTTTGTGGACTTTCGGGGTGAAAGACCCATGTTACCGATAAATGGACGATACCTGAAAACTTTTTACGCAACCTGATACCGCTTGCCTCTGCTTTCTTTGAAACTTTAAAACTTTGATTGTTTTAAGGTTATCTATTTGGCCAAATGTCTATGACCGGGTCCAAATTTTGTAATTAGCCCCAATATAATGAAAATTTTGAGAAAGATTTTTGAACTTTACACGTTCTCTATTCTACTTTAATATACCCTACTAAATTAAACGAAACTCACACATAAAATGAATAATCCTTTTTGCCAAAATAAACTAAAATTTACTTTAATGAATACTTTGTTTTGTTCTTGTTCATGCCAAGCTTCGACCCGCTAACATTTTTTTCTGTCTTCTGCAGAAAAATGTCAGGACAGAGGCTGATCTTTGCCTTCCAGGACGGCTGAAACCTCACACTAAATAAAGAGATGGCACTGTAAGGAGGTGTCCTAGATTTCTACATGGATTTCAAACAAGTTGATATGGACTACAAGGGTCCTCTAATGGACGTAGTCAGCAATGAAGAAAAGTAGGGACTGCCTTCACTGTTGAGGGTGACCACTCAAGACAATGTGTCACACAAAGGTAAAAACGTGATAGCATAACAAGATCCGATGGAGGGGCCCAGCCGTTTGCTCTCCATGGTGGCTACTCCAGCAAGGGACCTGATAGCTGTCCGTAGTGAACAACTACCGAATATTTTGCTCCGCAGGACGCATCGCAGAAATGCCAGTCGAAAGAAACAGAGAGCCTTTCTGCGATAAGAACGCAAACGCCAGAGAGACGTGAGCAGTTTTCTTACCCCCATTCCTGAGGAACATATTTACGACCCAGATCTGAGAGAAACTTCTGCCAGCCTGCCCACTACAGATGAAGAGTCAAGATTTGTGGCAGAATCATATATGCTCCCGGTTCCAGATATCTTATGCAGAGGTTGCCCAACATGCAACGTTGAGGTACCAGCCGGGACATCAGTCACAGACGCATTTGTAGAATCCCCAGACTGTAACGTTCTGCATCTACAGCATTTTAGTACGTTAGAAGAATACACTTCAAGCACCAATGAGTCTCAGACTCCAGACTTCGCTACAAATGAACCATATGTCCCACTGGGGACGAATCAACGCGCACCATGGAGCCCAGGATCATACATTCCACTAGAGGCTGGATCTCATATTCCGGATCAACCAACACCAGTCTGGGTTCTCGTCGAGGCCTGAAGGAACGAACGCCCACGGTAGCTGCCAACTCCTGGTATGGTAGAATACTACAAGATAAGCAGAGTAAATAAAAGAGAATTCGAGTTCTATGAAGAAGTTCAAGGAAAGTTCATCAACATATTGGAGGACCTAGAGCTATATACCAGGGTTTTCTCTGAAACTGATAAAAGAAGCATTCTGGACTGCATCTTCGATTGAAGAGATAGTGGTCGAGCGGGCCTTCTCATGGAGAGAACATATTCTGTGCCGAAGAAATGGATGTGGGGAAAGGGAAGAGTCACCATCCAATGCAGCTGTTGCTACAATTTTACGAATGACAGACAGTGGAATCCGCCTGGGATCCTCAGATACGACCAAGTGGATATGTTACCACCGATGATAAAATGGATGATCAAGAGAATGGTCAAGTAAAATATTCTACCCGCTACTTGCATTCCTAACAGTTGCATCATCAACATTTATGAAGAAGGTGACTGCATTTCCCCACACATCGACCATCATGATTTTGTGAGGCCTTTCTGCACGGTCTCATTCATGAGTAAAAGCAATATTCTATTTGGAAAAGAAATTGATGTTGTCGGCCCTGGTGAATTCAGAGGTTCTGTGGAGATTCCTCTTTCAGTCGGTTCAGAACTTGTTCTCAAGGGCAACGATGCAGACGTTGCCAAGCACTGCATTCCAGGAGTACGACATCGTAGGGTTTCTGTAACCTTCATGCATAATGGATGATAGTAAAATACCATATGGATTCCAGCAGGACCTAGAATTAGAGGAGTTGTTTCCATACAAGCTATGAGAAGGTTGTACCTCTAAGTACATNTTTCTTTCTATATGAAGATAAAGAAAAGTGAGAGTTTTGATTGAAAAGAAAAATTAAGGCGTTAATCAAACATTTCTGACTTCAAAAGAAAACTGGAGAACTTTTTATGTGGTATGACTTTAGAGAATTTTTGGACAACTCTACCATGCATGACAGACATGCATATTTTTCTTGGTTTCGATAGGACTCCACACAAACAATCTTGACGACAACAAGAATAGCATATATAGATAAATTGAGGAGCAGCAGTAAGAAAACACAACATCGCAGAAAAATAAATCCGTAAACAAGATAGATATGAGAATTATATTGGGTAGTGAATTTGTTGTGTTATGCCTTGTTCTAGTCAACATTAAGCTCATGAGAGGAGAGATTTAAAAAGAGAAAGAAACAAAGTGACAAGATAGGAGAAGCACTAGTGCGTGAAGATTGAACTAAAGATAGGAGAAGCACTAGCGTCAATGCATACGAGGAATGGCATTAATTTGATTTTTTATAACACTGTATTCAGTGCATGACCTGAAAAAAGCAAAAAGTGTGCAAGAGTTGCTACACAGGTGCACGGGTGTAACGTCAAATAAGCAATGATTCCCACATTACTGATATATGTGATAAAGAAGTTAAACCATGAAACTAAGATTTGGATAAAATCATGGAATATAGATACTCATACGAATAATTAATGGAATAAGTTGATATTATAGTTCATAGGAAGATAAATATCTTATGTATTCAAGAAAGTAAATAGGTTGAAAATAGGCAAGAGATTTATAGCTCAAGTTTTAAACTTTGGTATTCAAGTAGGAATCACATTAGAAATGATTTAGGTGTAATAATAAATAAGATTTTGAAAGGTAGTGTTGTAAAAATTAATAGAACTGAAAATAAAATTATAGCTCTAAAGATTGTTGTTGATAGTAAGGATTTTAATGTTATAAATGCTTATGCTCCTCAAGCAGGTTTAGATATAAGATTAAAAAAATTATGGAATGATCTCGAAGAATTAATATAAATGAACATCTCAAAGACAAAATTTTTATTGGAAGGGATTTAAATGGACATCTTGGTAGAGTGGAGAAAGATTTTAGATTTTAGAAATATTTATGGTGGTTATGGTTTTGGTGTGATTAATGAAGTAGAACAATTTTAAATTTTGCTTTAGCATATGATTTTGTTATTGATAATACTTTATTTAAGAAAATAAATGAGCAGATTATTACATATAATAATGGATCTAATAAAACATATTGATTATTTTCTTATGAGGAAAAAAAGTAAATCGAGAGTGTAAATGCTGTAAGGTCATTCCAAGTGAAAATTTAAATACTCAACATCGGTTCTTAGCTCTAGATTTTAAAATGAAGAACTGTAAAATAAATAAAACAAGAAAATATTATCATAGAATTAGATATAAACGCCTAAATGACACAAATAAAATTATTTTTATAAGTAAATTTCAACTTTTCAAGATTTGGAATGTTCATGAAAAAATGAATTCAATGTGAGATAAAGTAAGATACACTATTAAACAATTGGCAAAAATACTTGGAGAATCAAAAGAAAAAAAAATTTATAAATAAAAATAGTTTGTGGTAAACTAATAATGTGCAATAAATAACATATAAGAAGTTGAATTATAAAATTTGGTTTAAATATAAAAACTTTGAAAACTATAAATACAAATTGACACATAGGGAATCTTAGAGAATAATTTGCAACATAGGTGAAAAATATATCTTTTTTAGAAGTTTTGTTTTTAATTATCTTTATAATAAATTAGATACTAAAAAAGTGAAAAATATATGTATAAACAAGTCAAACAAAGAGAAACTAAAAGTAAAAATTTAATTTAAGTGTATTAATTATGAAAATCAAAATGTGTTTTTCTTAGAGAAAGATATTCAACATAGGTGGGTGAGCTGTTTTGATAAACTTTTTAATGAAGTTTTTGAAAATATTGTCGACCTTAGCAATTTTAATAATGTTAATAATAATACAAAGTTTTATTTTTTATTGTCACAATAGTAAAAGAGAAGTTGAAGAAGCTTTAAAGAAAATCAATGGTTGAAAATCAATATCACTTAATAATATTTAGATTGAAGAATGGAAATATCTAAGAGATTTGTGAGTTCCTTTACTTACTAAACTCTTTAATATTATTTTAAAAACTAAATAGATGTTAGAGGAGTGGAGGAAGAGTTTTTTGGTCCCATTTTTAGGAATAAAAGATATGCACAAGAGTGCTCAAATTATAGAGGAATTAATTTAATGTGTCATACTTTTAAATTATAGGATAGGGTAATTGAACATAGGTTAAGTCGTGATACAAAGATTTTTCATAATCAATTTGGATTTATGTCGGGCAAATCTACTATGAAAGCTATATATTTATTGAGAGGTTTGATTGAGAAGTAGAGAGAGAATAAATATTTTTATTGACTGAAAAAAAGCTTATGATAAGGTTACAAGAGAATTCCCTTGGAGAGTTCTATAGAAGAAAGGTGTTGATATGACTTATATTCAATGTTACTTGTATTCGAACAGGAGAATTGATCAAATATTTTCTTATTTCAGTTGGATTACATTAGAGATTGGCTTTAAGTCCATATCGTTTTGCTTTAGTTATCATGCTCTTACAGGACATTTACATGAGAATGTACCTTGGTGTATGCTTTTCTTTGATGATATCTTTCTTGTGGATAAGATAAGAGGAAGATTTAAGAAAAAACTTGAAGTATGGAAATCTACATTGGATTCTAAAGGCCTTCGTTTGGAATTTAAGTTTAGTAGTAGCTTTAGTTGTAGAGTTGTAACTATAGGTGATCAAACCATGCAAAGGTATGATTGTTTTAGACATCTCGAGTCTATTGTTCAAAGTGATGGTGATATAGATGGGGATGTTATTAGTAAAATTCAAGTTGGTTGGTTGAAGTGAAGGAATGCATCAGAACTATTGGGTGATAAAAAAATAACACTCACACTAAAATGAAAATTTTATAAGATGACCCCTCTAAACAATAATTTTTTTTTTATATCAAACACCCTGAAAGGCATTTTGTAAGGTAAAATAATATAGCCGACAAAGACTTTATACTAGATGTAAATGCAGGAAAAATAAAAAAATTGCACAATTAAATAAAGCAAGACAATTATACTAAAGTTCAAGTTGCTCATACTATTTGAGGAAAATTTATATTTCTTGAGATTTTAATGGACAATAAAACACCCTACAAATAACTCATGGTATTAAGTCTGAATATGTCTTACAACTTCTTTATCCCTAACTTTTTCTTACTAAAATCAAGTAGCTTTACCATATTTATCCCCTACTGACCTAGCATTTACTTGATCCATCACCTGAACACCTATATATGAACTAACAAGCATCTCGTGTTGATATTCAAAGATCAGGTCGTGTTGATATTCAAAGATCAGGGATGAATAAAAAGAAGAAGAAAAAGGCAACTACAGTCAAAACAGACTGACATTAACAGGAGTGCATAAGCACATGTCTACGTTAATAAAATAAAGCTGTACCATTTAAATTTGAACCGCCCAAGTCCAACAAAAAGAAATGCAACATGTAATTTCATGCAATTATGAGATCCTCTTTCCCACCTTTACTGAATAGGCCGAATACAGACTGAATAGCACCACCTACTTTAATGAAGTTAAATGATATTTGATTAACAGGTTGAGCAATGCTAAAACAAGAATTTTGGCCAACTATATTTTGTCAAAAAATGAAGTTGTTTGAGAGAATGAAGCAAGAGAGAAAACCTGTATTCAACTAGAACTCTTTGCAGCANCCTCGAGATCGAGCGGAGCAGGCGTCGAACGGCGGGAGGAAGAGACGCGCAGGATCGAGAGATGAACAGGAACGAGCGAAGCTTCGATCGAGGGAGAGGCGGGGTAGGCTGAACGAATCCGGAACCTTATGTGGAGAAGATACAGGCGTCGAGTGAGAGCGAGCGGAGGAGTCGAACGGCGGAAGGAGTCGAGCGAAGCTTTCTGGAGCTCCGATCGGTGGAGGAAGAGACGCGCAGGATCGAGCGTGAGGAGTCGAACGGCGGGAGGAGTCGAGCGAGGAGCGCAGGATCGGGAGATTGGCGAGCGAAGGGAGAGGCGAAGCAGGTGAGTACTTCGGTGCAGAAGGCAGAGAGGGGAAGAAAGCTTGGGATCGAACCAGGAAGAAAAGCTCGGGGGTGCGAATTAAGTCCAATCGGACAGGAAGAAGACGCTCCCTTCCTTTCAGAAACGGAGGCGGGAGCCGTTATTTTGAAAACAATTGGCGGGGAAATTAATAATTTCCAAATACAGGGGAGGATTTAATTAGATAATAATAACATTCATATATTTTCTATTAATACGAGTTTTAAATAGTCCGCCTGAATTCGAAATTTGTGAGCAGGTGTCTAGCCCAAATCGGTCCCGACTCGGACCTGGGTTGAGCCTGACCTGCGCACCTAAAAAAAAAAATGCATCGATTTCCGTGCGGTTCGCGCGAGTGTGGAACCACAGCAATATGTGTGTCTTTTCTAGCTAAAATCGACGTTCCGGACGCGTTGGCGCAGCCCGTTTCGTCATCCGTGGTCGTCCGGACGAGTTTGCCGGCGGGCGAGTCAATTTAAGCCAAAATTGCGTGTGATGCAACNCGAAGCAGGACTCACTTCGGTGCAGGAGGCAGAGATGGGAAGAAAGCTCGGGATCGAACCAGGAAGAAAAGCTCTGGGGGTGCGAATTAAGTCCAATCGGACAGGAAGAAGACGCTCCCTTCCTTTCAGAAACGGAGGCGGGAGCCGTTATTTTGGAAACAATTGGCGGGGAAATTAATAATTTTCAAATGCAGGGGAGGATTTAATTAGAAAATAAAAACATTCATATATTTTCTATTAATACGAGTTTTAAATAGTCCGCCTGAATTCGAAATTTGAAATTCAAAAATCTGTGAGCAGGTGTCTAGCCCAAATCGGGCCCGACTCGGACCTGGGTTGAGCCTGACCTGCGCACCTAAAAAAAAAAATGCATCGATTTCTGTGCGGTTCACGCGAGTGTGGAACCACAACAATATGTGTGTCCTTTCTAGCTAAAGTCGACGTTCCGGACACGTTGGTGCAGTCTGTTTCGTCATTCGGGGTCATCCGGACGAGTTCGCCGACGGGCAAGTCGATTTAAGCCAAAATTGCGTGTGATGCAACGAGTGTGTGAAATGCGGCGTTCGCGAGTAATCGAGTCACAAAGGGTTCACCTAAGGCTGTTGATCNAGTTTTTAAAAATAAATTAGCTTACTTTCAAAAAACACTCAAAACATCTAAAAGTTGTTCCAGGTGTTTTAAAAAGAACAAAATAGGCTTTAGTTTCAAATAAAAACATAAGCAAAACCAAATAAAAACAAACAAACAAAAAAGAAAAATCAAAATTGATCATTAATGACCCCAAAATTTGATATGGGCTAAATAAGGATTTTCCCCTTTATTTCACATGCAACAATTAGAGGATACAGGATTTGTGTTGGAAACATAATCAAGCATCACACAAGGAATTCAGAAGATCAAGAATTGTGTTGTTCTAGGAATAGGAATCCCTTGATTTTCAATATATGTGCTTCCTTAGAACCAAATCATAAGAACCTTTTTTAAGGATTTGAAGTAAATAATATATTGCTCTTGGTTATCACTTGGGCTGCAAATGAATCAAATGTTTGACAAGCTACTTGTAACTCAGGTTGATAAGAGCTCATTCACGTTCGTTTGATTAACTAATAAACAAGTTTGAACATTTTTTAAGAATACTCGATTGTTAAATGAAGAAGCTTGAACACCAAATTATTCAGTTCAATTATGTTTGTGAATAATATCATTTAAAGCTCGCTAATAAGACCATTAAGAAGCTCAAACAGTTTCATTTAAAGTTCATAATACGATCTATTTAATGCTTATTGATAAAATTTGTTTAAGCTAAATTTAAGCTGGTGCACAAATTCAATTAAAGTGCAATTCAAAACTCATGTGTATTAAATTAAACTAAAATTTAATTTATAGTACATAAAATAAGATAAAACTTATTTATTAAGTAGTTCATCTATTTAATTAATTTATATGCTTATTTTAGTTATTCATTTAATAGCCCATTCGTTTAAAAGCTCATTTATTTTTGTAAGCTCAGCAAGTAACTCATTTATAAAATCAATAAAGCTCGTTTGGTTAGAAATAAACAACTTAACCATATTGCTCATATTTTGTTTGATAAGTCTTATTTAGTTAGAAAAAAAAATACAACAATAATACTAATTTTAATTTGCTCAATAAAATTATTTGGATAGAAATAAAGTGGATTAATAATTTAATCATTATTCTGTTTGATAATGACTCAATTATCCTCATATGAAACGAACAATAACCAAACTCAAATGGGAACTATGTTTGAATAAAAACACAAAACCTAATTAGCGCTCAAACTGGAATTTTATAGATAAGCTCAAGCTTAAACACAGCTACAAAAGCTCAATTTAAGCTCGAGTTCGAATTTTATAAATAAGCTCAAGCTTAAACAGAGCCTTGCTTGACTCGCCTTGATTCGTTTGAAGTAAAGTTACCACATACAAATCGATCTTTTGGGGCTCCCATAGCTAAAGTACTGGCATGGTCGGATGCAACCCTTTGTTGGAGTCCCACCCACCGTGATTCCGACTCTCAAGCCAAACTTCTTTGAAGAGACCTTCTCCAGCCTCAAATCATACGCCGTTCTAATATAACTGTTGTCGCTCATCCCAACTCAAGATGTCGTGCATTTCCCTCCATATTTTGTCGCTTGAATTTGTTGTCGATTCCTTCGTCCAATATCACAGCGACGTTGCCCTAATATCATGCGAATCTTTTTTTGTTTTTGTTGCTCGTGCCTGTTTCCGACATTGTTACCCAAACCTATGGTACACAGAGGCAATTTTGTGTGAAACTTCATAATCTTCCTCATCATTTCTTCCAAGACCTTAAATCTCCTCTCAAACCGCCTCTCCATGGACGAAGTCTGCCCCTCGAAGGACAAGAAACGCTTCTCTACTTCAGATCTAATTTGGCTAGCATCTCTCTAATTTCTCCTATAGACACTATATTCTTGTGGTCATCATTATACCCCCATAAAGTTTTCAATCCAAATGATGAAGACACCCTCACGCTGAACTGTCATCGATGGTTTCATAGATAGTCTAAAGTGTATGTACCATGAGATCGTAAGCTGCACCATCCCTTATTGCTTCTAGAATACTCAGAATTGCAACTGTATTGGGAAATCATAGTAGTGATCAATCCTGACTTCCCAAGTAGGTTGATTCAGAACTGTATCATGCAGTTTGGTCTCAAATGGTAGCCAGTTGGAATTGTGACGATAATCGTGAGGCAAGATCACGAAGTCACAATCCCACAATCGGGACTGTAGAACGAGGTCCAATAATGAAGGAATGACATGATCCCACAATCGTGATTGTTTTGTGTCGCTTGTTTTATGTGATTCTGTTGGTGTCTCCGTATGTCGAACGTGCGACTGTGCTAGCTCCAATTGCGACTCTTTCATGATGCAATGAAGATATGCATGTGACAATCCTTTCTTTTGTGTCCCAGCTAGGTTAAATTGTCACTGTCCGCGACATAACCCATGTATATTGCAATCCTTCCAAGTTGAACACTCTGACGCCACTTGATACGTTCCGAGAAAAATTTTTCATAGAAATTAGAAAAAATAAATATTTTATTGCAATAATTTCAAATAACTCAACATGAAAATATAAGATAAGCACCTACAATTTAAGAGGTNGTGAGGTAAGATCACGAAGGAAAGTCATGATCCCACAATCGGGACTATAGAACGAGGTCCAATAATGAAGGAATGACATGATCCCACAATCGTGATTGTTTTGTGTTGTTTGTTTTATGTGATTCTGTTGGCGTCTCCGTATGTCGAACGTGAGAGTGTGCTAGCTCCAATCGCGACTCTTTCATGATGCAATGAAGATATGCATGTCACAATCCTTTCTTTTGTGTCCCAGCTAGGTTAAATTGTCACTGTGCGCGACATAACCCATGTATGTTGCAGTCCTTCCAAGTTGAACACTCTGACGCCACTTGATACGTTCCGAGAAAATTTTTTCATAGAAATTAGAAAAAAAAAATATTTTATTGCAATAATTTCAAATAACTCAACATGAAAATATAAGATAAGCACCTACAATTTAAGAGGTAGAAAATTTCTCCTATACCCTAACCCTAAAAGCATTAATCTCAGGCATAACCCTAGCCCTAAACATATTAGCCCTATTTATAATAAATAAAAATAAATTGCATATGATTAAATTGCCCTTAAGCTAATAAAGACTAAATTGTCTTTAAGTGTTGTCATAACAACACTTCATTCGGGATTACGGTAAAATGCGGGAGCCATGGAATTTAAGATACTAAAATTTATGTTTTTTTTTTATATATTTGATAAATTTAACTTAAATCTTGCTCAAGCAGCCACCTAGATTAAAAGGTCATTTGGTAAAATATTTAGATCTGATAAATCCGTCCAACACCCAAATTTAGTGAATCTCAAAATTGATGCTACTATATGTTAATCATTTAGCCTCTTAATAATTTGCTTAAATTTAACAAAAAAATTATCTCATTATAAAAAATATATATTTAATCATTGGAGCTTGCAGCTATAAAAGACCTCGAATCAAATCTTCAAGTTTTCATCAAATGAGGGCAAAATTTTTGGATAAACCTCAGAAAAGTGACTAACTTGAGCGAAGGAAAGAAATTTAATGATCAATGACTCCATAACTATGATAAGCAAAGAGGCATAAAATGACAGCGCCTAATCATTGTGCTAGATGTTGAACCAAACGATAAGATCTGACCCAGAATTTTGCTTTGATCAGGACTCTAGCACAAGGATCTGAAACGCAAGGTCACACAGTGGTGCAACATGCACACTTTGTTCTGAGCTTATGCTTCATAGATAGTCATATAAAAAATTGATCGAACATAACAACTCAATTTAAATTGGACTCAACAATTCATGTTTGTGGACCCAATTAATTTTCCGGTTAGGTTNTGACTGTACCAAATCCGAGACCCTCTTTTCAATTGGGAGTTCAACTTTTAACATTCCATAATTTTTCAAAAAGTTGAAATTTATCTTTCGGCATTTATTTTGGTAAGTTTCCCTGTTGAATTAACTTTTGAACACAAGGCGAAAAGTAACCAAAAGGCAATTCCATTAATTCATTAGGATCACATCCAAATTTACATGTTTTTCAAGCTCACTAGAGGTAGAAGCATGATAAAATTTGATCGTCTTTGAACTAACACTACGGACTTTCTTGACCTCTAAACTCTCAACATTTTGAGAGAGAATCAGAGTAAGGTTCATAGCATTCACATAGTGGTTTATCTGATCATACATTGTTTCATATTCATTCTTCTCTGTATCTTCTAAGGATATCTTGTACTGAGGTTTCTTCTATTTTGTCATCATTATTTCATCTTCGGAACTGTCTTCATTACGAATGTTGATAGTTGGCCTAGTCCATTCAATGATTAAGTTGATTCTTCCTCGTCCACGTCCCCGACCTCGACCTCGTGTGCGCAAACTAAAAGAACCTCCACCAACTCATTATAAGGGAGTGGCGGAAGATCGTTGAAGCGGAGTTGAATGGCTTCCTCTTTGTGATTTTTCCAAATCTTCATTTTTATTTGTGACAATTTAGCGAGAGAATACAGTTTTCTTTGGAGGCGTGTAGTAGGCAACATCTTCATGGATACCAACTTCATGCACTGGAAATGGTTGTAAGTCTCCTTTGATGCAATTGTCTTGACCATCTTTGCAGTACTTGATGCATTGGTGTAAGGATGATGGAACCATGTTGTGCTCATGAATCCATGGTCGACCCAGTAGCACATTAAAAGAGGTCTCAACGTCGATGATATGAAATTTAGCGGTCATCTACGACGTTCTCTTCGGCTCATCTACGACGTTCTCTTCGGCGAGAGGTTGAGCCTCGAGCGTAGATGTGGCGGCTCTGGTTTCAATTACATGGACATCCATGAAATCTTCCTCCAAGTAATCATTGTAATCAAATTTTTCATCGTTACTATCGATGAAGACTCCATGCTCTCGAGCTAACTCGGAAATCTCGATCCTGAGCTTCTCAAATTTTTCTTCAATTATTGATTCCTTGATCGCTTTAAGATCTGGAGGACCCTGATGAACCTCCTCTTCTTGTTCCTCCATCTCGCTGGCTATTGTTGCGACAATGTCAGATATTTCGGACCCTGGCTTCATTCCATGTTCTTGTCCCGCGGGCTCATCGGACTGTATTGGTACAACGACCTTGGGTACCCATACCTTTTTCTTTTTTGACGATGATGTCTCAGGATGGAGTGTCTTAGTTGAAACATCAGTATGTCGAGGGAAAGTATGCTCCCCATAGTGTAGACCGACTACAGTGCCGGGTAATCGTCTTGTCTTTGCCTTTGGGATTGTAGGAATATCTCCATAATGGGTGACGGGTAAGATTTTTGGACACAATCTCGACTTAACTGGTCAACGACCTGTGGTCCCGGTGGCAGTATAATCGGTAGTAATCATTGCGGTATCAACTTTGTTCCCTAAACAAAACCAAATAGGGATGCGAGTAGGTGGAACTCTAATTGTCTTCTGAGACTGTCCGGCGGACTTGATGTCCTTCAAAATTTCCTTCTTCATGCGAGGGGAAATTGCATGTCCCACTTGTTTAAGTAACTCGCTAACTGAACATCCTTCTTTGGCAGCTAGCCTTTTGAAAACTGTACTAACTCGGGTGATAGGAGTGAACTTCTTTCTCTCCTCCCCATGTCAATGAAGTGGTGGTAATGCAGCGGCAATTTTTCGGATACTCTCGTATCCATGAGTATTCGTCAGAGGATGGAATCTACTCCCTCGTAGGAGTGGATAAATTTCTGGTAATCCTTCTTCATCTTGATGAGGCTCCTCTTCAACGGGTGTCTTCTTAGGAGCCTGGGCTTTGATGGCCCTTCGAACCCTTCTGTTACAGTTCCTTTTTTGGGTTTGGGTCAGTGGTACAGTCCTTGAGCTTGATCCGATTTCAAACATGGGTGGTGGGACAGTTAATCTCTCAGTTGGATCCTTAATAATCATTACTTCTTTCCCCTTAGTAGCAGCGGGGATAGCAGGTTTAGCAGGTGCCGTGACGACAGTAGTTTTGGCCTTCTTGCGGGCAGGGAAGTCTTGAAGGCAATTCAGGTTGAACTCTGCAGATGGTTCCTGTATTTATGGAGCGGCAATCTTCATCACTACAAATGGGGCTTTCCCGAGNGGGTGCACAAGTTCAATTAAAGCGCAATTCAAAACTCATGTGTATTAAATTAAACTAAATTTTAATTTATAGTACATAAAATAAGATAAAACTTATTTATTAAGTAGTTCATCTATTTAATTAATTTATATGGTTATTTTAGTTATTCATTTAATAGCCCATTCGTTTAAAAGCTCATTTATTTTTGTAAGCTTAGCAAGTAACTCATTTATAAAATCCATAAAGCTCGTTTGGTTATAAATAAACAGCTTAACCATAGTGCTCATTATTTTGTTTGATAAGTCTTATTTAGTTAGAAAAACAATACCACAATAATACTAATTTTAATTTGCTCAATAAAATTATTTGGATAGAAATAAAGGGGATTAATAATTTAATCATTAATCCATTTGATAATGACTAAATTATCCTCATATGAAACGAACAATAACCAAACTCAAATGGGAATTATGTTTGAATAAAAACACAAAACCTAATTAGGGCTCAAACTGGAATTTTATAGATAAGCTCAAGCTTAAACAAAACTACAAAAGCTCAATTTAAGCTCGAGTGAGAATTTTATAAATAAGCTCAAGCTTAAACAGAGCCTTGCTTGACTCGCCTTGATTCGTTTGAAGTAAAGTTACCACATACAAACTGATCTTTTGGGGCTCCCATAGCAAAAGTACTGGCATGGTTGGATGCAACCCTTTGTTGGAGTCCCACCCACCGTGATTCCGACTCTCAAGCCAAACTTCTTTGAAGAGATCTTCTCCAGCCTCAAATCACACGTCATTCTAATATACCTGTTGTCGCTCATCCCAACTCAAGATGTCGTGCATTTCCCTCCATATTTTGTCGCTTGAATTTGTTGTCAATTCCTTCGTCCAATATCACAACGACGTTGCCCTAATATCATGCGAATCTTTTTTGTTTTTGTTGCTTGTGTCTGTTTCCGACGTTGTTACCCAAATCTATGGTAGACAGAGACGATTTTGTGTGAAACTTCATAATCTTCTTCATCATTTCTTCCAAGACCTTAAATCTCCTCTCAAACCACCTCTCCATGGACGAAATCTGCCCCTCGAAGGATAAGAAACGCTCCTCTACTTCAGATCTAATTTGGCTAGCATCTCTCTGTTCTCCTATAGACACTCTATTCTTGTGGTCATCATTATACCCCCATAAAGTTTTCGATCACAAATGATGAAGACACCCTTACGCTGAACTATCATCGATGGTTTCATAGATAGTCTAAAATGTATGTACTATGAGATCGTAAGCTGCACCATCCCTTATTGCTTCTAGAATACTCGGAATTGCAACTGTATTGGGAGATCATAGTAGTGATCAANCCTGAGACAGAGGCAACAACATGCTAACATTTCAAGCCATGGTGATATTACAACATGCATGGAGAATAAAAACATTCAAATCAGTGTTTAATTAATTAAAAATAAAATATGCATCAAATAGACCCAAATCATTTTCACATTATTCTCCTCTATTCATTGAGCAAGAGGGTATTTTTATTTTATTTTTATGAATTTTCTACACCAAGATATGAATTTTTAAAGCTAGGGCTATTTTCTGATTTTTTAAATTCCCTATTTATCTATTTAAACGTGCAGCACTGATTGGATCCTAGGTAGCTATGAAGGCACGCGTGGCGCGCTCTGGTTGGACGCTGCCATCCACGTAGCCGCTGACTCAGCCCGCGGTTCATGTAAGGAAGTGCTGTCTGACTCAATCTCATCTGTCCATTTGATAATCACACGATCGGGCGACTCCCCGTCATCATCCCCAATAGAGTGATCCCATGACTGTCCACACTAAAACCCTAAGATCTCAGCCTAAACTCAACCAAATTACTTTGGGTTTGATCCTATGGACTTGTCTAAGTGAGATGAACATATCCATACGGTAATTATACAAATAAATCAAGCCTAATTAAATGGAGAATCAAAATAGGCTCGGGAAGAAGAGGAGATCAATACCTTGGCTCTGAGAAGTGAAGCTTTGATCAGAGGTGCTTGGCATGTTCGTTGGGGTCCAAGGAGGCTAGGGATTAAGCCACTGATTGTGGTGCAAAGTATAGGTAGGAGTTCGACCAAGCCCGATTTCAGGTGTTGGTCTAGAGCTATGTTAGGGGCTCTGTGGAAGGGGAATTTGATGGGNCTTTTAGTTTTCATTTTTGGTTTAGGTTTTGTGGCTATCCTGATAGTCTTATTTTTCATGCAAGGTGACATCATTGTTTGGCATGAAAATTTTGTAAGCATAAAAAGTATAGTATGAAAGTACAAGGAAGAGAACGCTGTAAACTGTAAAAGCGTACCTGGCGAGTCTTCTCGTTCCACCACCTATAACTTAAAAAGACATTTTAAGGCAGTTCATGTAGAGGAAGTAAGGTTTTGGTAGTTTTTCTTAACCCTATGTCATATCTTGGTGGGTCCTTAGGAGTTTAATTAAGGGTTATTTTGTCAAGCAAAACATATTAAGTCTAGTAGATCTCTGAAGTATCTAACAGATCTAGAGAAAGAAGCAGGTCCGTGCTACTCTCTCGCTGCCTGGTGGAAAATCCTGAGTTCTTTTAAACTTATTACGTTGATTAATAATTCATCCTATAAAACACTTTAGTGCCCAGTGAGCATTGATGTCTCAATTATCTTTAAGAATAGAGTAATTATCACTCATGATTCAATTTAAGAATTATGTAGATGAAGACCATTAAAGAGGCAAGTTTAAGAGACTTAGCCAAATTTTGACTTGGGCTTGTAGAGTTTAAAAGATATTTTAAATTTCAATGATGTTTACTTTTCTAATCCTTATTTAAATGAAACTCGATTTAGCCTAAGTCACCACTAAGCCCTTAAGATTTTTGGTGAATGTCTTAGTCATTTCAAATGAAATTGACTTATAAGTGATGGTGAAGATTCATGTTTTTGTTTTGAAATTCATTTGAGCATCAAATAGGGGTATTAAATTAGTGAGTTATTGACACCCAAAATCATACCCCTAAGTCTAGGATCATTTAATTGGCTAGACTCCCAAATTTATGTAATTTAAGGAAATTGCAAATTTATCCTGTTTAATTAGGACAAGTGAGGTTGGTTTCTACTAGTTAACCACTTGTGTTTCGATCATCCAAATATGTTAATTAGAATCAAAGATTTCTCATTTCCCTCTCTGAAATTAGGCCTAAATGTTAGTTAAGGCTAAATTTCCAAAATTACACATTTGCCCCTATGGCTCCATCACTTCATAATTCATCAAATTTAATCCAAATGACTTTGGAATTTTTATCCTACCTCACTCGTAGTTCAATTGAGACATCAGAGGAGAAAGTGTGATATTTTAAAACTTAATTTATCTATATAATTATATTTAATGTAAAAATAGAATTTTTCAAAGAATATTCCTAACTTGACCAAGGTAAATTCTAATCCCATGCAATTATTACTGGAGGTAGGTTTGAACCAGAGAAGCATTTGGACCAAATTTAATGATTTTTTTGAATTTTATTTGAATTTTAAGAATTATTTTAAGTTATGGAATATTTATTAATTATAAAATATTTTAAATGTGAAAAATAAAGTTTTATATTTTTATTAAATCTCTCTGATGTCAAGGGATACAGAGAAATAAATTTCACATTTTTTTGATTTTTTTTGAATTAATGGAATTATTTTTAGTAAAAATCCATTTTTAGCCTTTAAAAATTATTTTTAAGATTTATAATTCAATATATTTATTTAAAAAATCAGGAAAAATATTTCAATTATTTCTATGTGCTTAGAAAATAATTTAGAATATTTTTATGAATTTTATTATTTTTGTGATTTTTATGGATTTTTAATTATNGATCATCCGATAGAGTCGTCTTAATTTAGTTACAATTGTAGTTTTGTGTGATATTTGTGATTAAATTTTGTGTTGTTTTATATTTTGAATGTTGTGGCGGTGAATTTTATCTTGGTTGATTTTAGTTTTCATTTTTGGTTTAGGTTTTGTGGCTATCCTGATAGTCTTATTTTTCATGCAAGGTGACATCATTGTTTAGCATGAAAATTTTGTAAGCATAAAAAGTATAGTATGAAAGTACAAGAAAGACAACGCTATAAACTGTAAAAGTGTACCTGGCGAGTCTTCTCGTTCCACCACCTGAAACTTAAAAGACATTTTAAGGCAGTTCATGTAGAGGAAGTAAGGTTTTGGTAGTTTTTCTTAACCCTATGTCATATCTTGGTGGGTCCTTAGGAGTTATTGACAAGGGATACAGAGAAATAAATTTCACATTTTTTTGATTTTTTTGAATTATTGGAATTATTTTTAGTAAAAATCCATTTTTAGCCTTTAAAAATTATTTTTAAGACTTATAATTCAATATATTTATTTAAAAAATCAGGAAAAATATTTCAATTATTTCTATGTGCTTAGGAAGCAATNGAATTAATGGAATTATTTTTAGTAAAAATCCATTTTTAGCCTTTAAAAATTATTTTTAAGATTTATAATTCAATATATTTATTTAAAAAATCAGGAAAAATATTTCAATTATTTCTATGTGCTTAGGAAGCAATTTAGAACATTTTTATGAATTTTATTATTTTTGTGATTTTTATGGATTTTTAATTATTTAAATATTTAAAAATAGACTAAAAATCAAGTTTTTATTTTAAATACCATTTTATTTTTTTAGAAAATATCCCTGATCATAGAGAACTCAAAAAAATAAGTTTTTATAAATTTTTAAGTTATAGTTTGATTTTTTAAAATCATTTAAGTGCTAAAATGTTATTTATCTTGAAAAAATCAGCTTAAGTTCCAAATAAATTCAAAATGCTTTAAAATTTTTTATGGTGAGTTCTCTGGATCCTAAAAATAGTGGAGATAAAAAATTAAATCATTTAGATGTTTATGTTACCCAAAATTAATTTTCTTTGTATTTTAGGNCTCAAAATGCTTTAAAATTTTTTATGGTGAGTGCTCTGGATCCTAAAAATAGTGGAGATAAAAAATTAAATCATTTAAAGTTTATGTTACCCAAAATTAATTTTCTTTGTATTTTAGGGTTGGTGAAGATTAAGTGTATTCTTAATGACTTAACTCATGAAATTATTTCCAAGGGGTNATTTTAGGGTTGGTGAAAATTAAGTGTATTCTTAATGACTTAACTCATGAAATTATTTCCAAGGGGTCCTCTGGTCATAGTGAACCTTCCAAAATTTTCTTGGAATTTTCTGAGCAACATGCTAATTATCATGATTAATTTATGCAAATAACAAACATAAACTTGAAAAATATGAATCTCTGTCTAGAGATCTCCTCTGACTTTAGAAAAATCAGACGATGTTCTCTGAGACAGAGGCAACAACATGCTAACATTTCAAGCCATGGTGATATTACAACATGCATGAAGAATAAAAACATTCAAATCAGTGTTTAATTATATAAAAATAAAATATGCATCGAATAGACCCAAATCATTTTCACATTATTCTCCTCTATTCACTGAGCAAAAGGGTGGGTATTTTTATTTTATTTTTATGATTTTTCTACACCAAGATATGAATTTTTAAAAGCTAGGGCTATTTTCTGATTTTTTAAATTCCCTATTTATCTATTTAAACGTGCAGCGCTGATTGGATCCTAGGTAGCTCTGAAGGCATGCGTGGCGCGCTCTGGTTGGACGCTGCCATCCACGTAGCCGCTGACTCAGCCCGCGGTTCATGTAAGGAAGTGCTGTCCGACTCAATCTCATCTGGCCATTTGATAATCGCACGATCGGACGACTCCCCGTCATCATCCCCAATAGGGTGATCCGATGACTGTCCACACTAAGACCCTAAGATCTCAGCCTAGACTCAACCATATCATTTTGGGTTTGATCCTATGGACTTGTCTAAGTGAGATGAACATATCCATACGGTAATCATACAAATAAATCAAGCCTAATTAAATGGAGAATCAAAATAGGCTCGGGAAGAAGAGGAGATCAATACCTTGGCTCTAAGAAGTGAAGCTTTGATCAGAGGTGCTTGGCATGTTCATTGGGGTCCAAGGAGGCTAGGGATTAAGCCTCTTGTTGTGGTGCAAAGTATAGGTAGGAGTTCGACCAAGCCCGATTTCAGGTATTGGTCTAGAGCTATGCTAGGGGCTCTGTGGAAGAGGAATTTGATGGGGCTTTTCTTTTTCTCACTGTGGTGAAGATGTGGGTGAGTTTAATTAGATTTTTATGGAGTGTAGGAGTGTAATGAGCTTTGTCCTGGTTTTAGGCAGAGATTCAAGCTCAAAATTGGGCTCCGGCAAGGGGATTCAAGGCAATGTGGTGGTTGGATTGCACTGAGGAGATCTCAAAGAGGCTTTGAGATCAATTTGGGGAAGTCTCTCAGAGGAAATTTGAGCACTACCTCCATGGCTGTGGAGGGGAGCTTTTATAAAAAATGGCTTAAGGCTTGCTGTCATGGCCATTTGGGGGGTGANTGGTTGGATTGCACTGAGGAGATATCAAAGAGGCTTTGAGATCAATTTGGGGAAGTCTCTTAGAGGAAATTTGAGCACTAACTCCATGGCTGTGGAGGGGAGCTTTTATAAAAAATGGCTTAAGGCTTGCTGTCATGGCCATTTGGGGGGTGAAATGTGCTGCATAGGTAGAGGGCAGAGAGGCTCCAACATTTAATTTGGATGAGGTGGCCTCTAGGTTTGAATTGGGTTTAATCCCATGGGGGTGGCTCTTAGTTTTGCCATTTTCTGGCCACTAGGCCGGCTGGCCAGCTAGTGGGATGTGGCTAGGAGCTCAGGGAACCCAAGGGAATATGTTACATCAATTTAATGTGTTTAGGCTTTGTTTTAGAAAAAATATCCTAAGCTTGAGAAAATATCGAATGAAATCCATTAATTTAGGGGACCTTTGGTCCATAACTTAGTTTAGGTGGTTTTAAGAGGTTTAGGCTGGCCACTAGGGTCCAACTAATGACTTTGGAGTCATTAATTTAGTGACTTTGGGGTATTTAGGCCATCTTTAGTGCATGAGATCAATGTGGGTTCAAGTGATCAAAGCTTGGGTTTGGCCTAGGCTAGCCATGTCAATTGGCCTAATTAATTGATCAACATTGTGTAGATGATTTTTATGAAGATTTTTGGTGAAGGGTTGAAGTGATTTTGAGTTCAATTGGTGGGTCAATTTGAGGGATTTTTAAAATTTGGTCAATTTGGGTATGTTGGGTTAGAAATGGGTCTAAGTTGAGCTCGCCTTAGGATAAGTCCAAATGAAATTATCCAAATGATCAAGGGAGATGTTTTAAAGATTTTTCATGAAGGAATAGAGTGGAAATTTTGTGGCTAAGGCCATCAATTTGGTGAGATTTTGAGACATGGCTAATTTGGGGCAAATTTGGGGCAAATTTGGACTTAGGTTGAAATCAAATGAAATTGAGGCCTCACCAAGACCAATTTAAGGTCAAGTTTGATGTATGGGGATGTTGTTAAGGTTTTTTAACACAAATTGTGGCAAGTTGAGTAGGCCATGGGTTCAATTTGGTGGAACCAAGTCATGGGGCCAAAATTGGGCTTTTGATCTAAATCAAAATTGGGTTCAAATTATGGAGCAATTAGGCTTGGATTTTGTTTATATTGGTCATATGAAGAGTGAATTTGAGTTTAGAATTGAAATTGGGGTAAATTGAGANCATGGAGCAATTGGGCTTGGATTTTTTTTATATTGGTCATATGAAGAGTGAATTTGATTTTAGAATTGAAATTGGGGTAAATTGAGACCAATTTGATAAACATTTGAGGTGATTTGTGGAAAATATGGGCCTTTAAAGGGCAATTTGGGGGTTTTGGTCAAAGATGGTCAAATTGGACAAATTGGGTCATGTGGTAGTTGGGGAAAATGAAATTGGGAATATTTAGAAGGTTTTTTTTGGGAATTTTTGGGATTTTGTTAGAATTTTTAGAGTTTTGGGCTTAGGATGGGTATTTTGGTAATTTAGCCAATTTTTGGTGATTTTGGGTAGTTTGAGTGTTTTCAAGGTGTTTGAAATGATTTTTGAACCAATTTGGGTATTTTNTTTAAAATTTTTAGAATTTTGGGCTCAGGATGGGTATTTTGGTAATTTGGCCAATTTTTAGTGATTTTGGGTAGTTTGGGTGTTTTCAAGGTGTTTGAAATGATTTTTGAACCAATTTGGGTATTTTGGGTAAATTTGGGAATTTTGGTCAAATTTGGGGTTCCAAGGGTATGTAGGAAATTTAGGGGAGTTTAGGGGCAAAAGACTAGGTTGGGTATCTTTGTAGAGTTGGAGTGCCAACCACCATCAATAAGCCATGGACCAATGGAAACCACATTTTGAGTCCTCTACGTAGTTGTCTTAGCTAAACCCTAGCCTAGGGCTAGTGGGTTTAAGGGACCACGTACATGAATCTCCCAAAAGTATCAAGGGACCAAAGCCTAGAAGTTTAAGTTTAGGATTGTGAGTGATTATGAGTGCAAATATGTACCTTAAGCCCTAGACCAACTCCCATGGTCAACCCTAAGGTCCAGCAGTCCTAAGGGGACTCTCCTTAAGCTCCCTCATAATGGCCCCACCTACTAAGTGCTAGAGGTTAGGACCAATATGTGGAACTTCGAGTTGAGTAAAGAGGAGTGTAGAATTTCTAATGGTGAGGGTTCTTTGTCTAGTTTTTTAAGAATAGTCAATTGAAAAGTCCTATGGCTAGACCTTAGGCTACTAAAGAGGAAAAACTAAACCTCAACCAAAAGTGAGGTCCTATGGCTAGACCTTAGGCTACTAAAGAGGAAAAACTAAACCTCAACCAAAAATGAGGTCACTATGGCTAGACCTTAGGCTACTAAAGAGGAAAAACTGAACCTCAACCAAAAGTGAGGTCAAGTCATATGGCTAGACCTTAGGCTACTAAAGAGGAAAAACTGAACCTCAACCAAAAGTGAGGTCAACTCAACTCAGATCAAATGCATCTAGAAGTAGGTTGAAGTTTGTTAGTGGAAACAACTAAAGCAAAGGTTGCTTTTTCCATAATTGGATACCTTGTTTTGGCACCATGGAGCACTTGGATCATGTAGTAGACCGGGAACTACTTTCCTACCTCCTCTCAAACCAAAATTGAGCTGACAACCTCTCACCCAACTTTGAGAAATTGTGATAGTTCTTGCACCAGTTTCAGACTCTGGAGAAATGGTGGTTATACCAAAGAATATTTCAAGTTTCTAAACACCTCCTAGCATTTGGTTATCCATTCCAAAAGCTGATTCTTCCTTAGTGCTTTAAAGAACACCGTGCACTTGTCACTCGATTTTGGGATTAAATGACTGAGCCCAGCAATTCGATCAGTCAGTCTCAGGATTTCCTTGGTATTTCATGGAGGTGACATGTCCAAGATCTCCTGTACTTTCTTCGGATTGGCTTTCAGTCCTTTAGAAGTTAATATGAAGCCGAGGAACTTCTAGATCGATGCCCCGAAAGTACATTTGGAGGGATTTAATATCATGCTAAATTTTTTGACTATTTCAAAGGTATCTTTCAGATCTTCTACGTGTTATTTGAGTGCTTCAACTTTATCCAAAATATCATCGACATTTACCTCAACGTTTTTTCAATTCTGATTAAAGAAATTATATCCATGAGGCCTTGATTGTTTTCCCTAACGTTATTATGCATAAAAAGCATTAAATTAAAACAAAATATGCCTTACATCATGATGAAGACAGTTTTTTCTACATCAACTCAGTGCATCTTTATTTGGTAATAACCAGAGTAGGAATTGAGGAAACTCATGATTAAATACTCGACCGCTGCATCCATTAAGGTGTTAATCTTCAGCAACAATTTTGACTGTGATATACTTCCTTCAAAACATTCAGATCTTATTAGAGAAATTACCAAAAAACTCAAAATATTTGAACCTTCTTAATATTTTATCATTTTTTTGGAGAGACCATAGGTTCCAAAACAGCAAAAAAGCCATCTTTTGGATCCTAGACATTAATTTTAATCTACCAAGAGAGTATGGATCAACTACTCTCATGATATTCCATATTAAAATATTAAACATGATGAGGCAATCTACCCCTCCTAGAAGATCTAGTCATGGTATGCTCTTTGTCACCTTCAGAGCAGTGTTGTTCCATATCTTCAGAGACAATTCCCACTTCCAAACATCAATTTTTCAAAACACCAACAAGGCCAACACCCTCAACCCTAAGAGACGGACCAACCATAGGACTAATCCACCTAGTCATAGTCACCCCAGGTCTACCACCAGAGCCACCCTCCAAAAACATCAGCCACTTGAGCTAAAACCCCACTAGAGACTCCTCGCTCATTAGCTCCCACCTTCACCTCAGCCTCAGAGAGGCCTGATACACCTAAAATATATAATATTTTTAGACACATTTTTACACCTATTTTTTAGATATTGCACTTTAATGAAGGGTATTTGTGTGTTTTTCATTCAGGTACAAGTAATAAAATGAAAATTGCTAGTGAAAAAGGATCAAATTTAGAGAAAAAAAATATGAAAATAGAGTAAAAGTGTATTGGCGCCTAAGCGCCAGATCCGGCGCTTAAGTGCCGGCTAAAACAGAGAAGTCCGCGCCTAAGCACCAGAGGTCCCGCGCTTAAGCGCCAATGGTGGTTATTTGATGGTTTAATTCATTTTTTCAAATTTTTAAGAGATATTTGAGGCACATATTGGCTAAAGAGGGTGGTTATGACCACTAAAAACAAAAATATTATTAAAGGACTTGTGAAGGGAGGCATCCTTTGGAAAATACATCGAATTAAGACACATTTTGAAGAGTTACCAAGGCACCTCTTAGAGATTTATAAAAGAAGGAAGTTGAGACTTTTTTAAGTGTGCTTGAAAAGAGAGAGTTCTGAGAAATTCTTAAGATAGTTTGTAGAGATTTTCAGGCACCACAANCTTGACTAAAAAAAAAAACTTTATAAGACGGTGGTGAGATCTGCAATGCTCTATGGCACTGAATGTTAGATAATAAGTTAAGTGTTGCCGAGATGAAAATAATTAGGTGGATGAGTGGCTTTACACTTAGGGACAAAATGCGAAATGAATATATCCGTGATAGGGTTGGTGTAGCTCTACAAAATTAGAGAAAGTCGCCTTAGATGGTTTGGTCACATTAAACGTCGACCACCTGATGATTCAATTAGGAGAGTAGATGTTTTAGATTCAACTTGTGTTAAGAAAGGCAGAGGTAGACTTAAGAAGACTTCGGCTTATCGTATTAAAAATGATTTTAATTTACTAGAACTAAATGAAAATATGACACTAAATAGGACGCAATGGAGAAAAAAAATTCATGTACCCGACCCCACGTAGTGGGATTAAGGCTTTGTTGTTTTTGCTAGTCCTGTTACGACATGTATTAAAAGGAAATGTGATGGAACCTTCAAGCAGTACATTGGCAGCTACCCTNTAGATTCAACTTGTGTTAAGAAAGACAGAGGTAGACTTAGGCTTATCGTATTAAAAATGATCTTAATATACTAGAACTAAATGAAAAGATGACACTAAATAGGACGCAATGGAGAAAAAAGATTCATGTACCCGACCCCACGTAGTGGGATTAAGGCTTTGTTGTTGTTGTTGCTAGTTCTGTTACGACATGTATTAAAAGGAAATGTGATGGAACCTTCAAGCAGTACATTGGCAGCTACCCTGAATAAAAAGTTTCATGTAAAACATTACAGCGTACTCAAATTTTTGAAAAGGATAAAGCCAAGATAGAAAAGTTCATTGCGTACGAAAACATTGTCGAAATGACGAGCTTGGCTATTATTCCTTTCATGGTTATTCACATGATAATGACTTGNATGTACTAAAACATTGTCGAAATGACAAGCTTGGCTATCATTCCTTTCATGGTTATTCACATGATAATGACTTGAGCCAGTCAGGATTGTATTCTGAGATCTACAAAATTATCTTGATGAACCACTTTACTGAGCATTCTACGAATTTCCATATAATTTACACAGAAAATAATCATATAGAATGCCAAAAGGAAGAAAGCATTGCTGAAATAAGATATAATTAGCTTATTAATTATGCAAAAACTTTAGCATGGAATACTAAAAATTTGAAAAATATTAGTTACTTCAACTTCGGGATCTGCCAAGTGACTAGCAAGTTTTTTGCTTTCAGCCCGAAATTGGTCCTCCTCAATTACAACCTGTAATAAGTACTATAATCACCACACAAACCACAAGAAGATATTTCCAGGTGACATTCAGAAAAAAAACTTTTGCTAAAACAAAATACTTCCATAACTGGATTACCTCAATGAGATTAAAGGTAGGTCTACTATGAGGAAGAATTTTATTCACACGCCTTCCAGGAAACTCCTCAGTCACAGGTGCTTTAGAATTAAGATAAAAAGTTCGAGGAATGTCTAGGTTAATCTTAAGCATAACACCATCCACGACTATCCAGGCCAGGAATCGTCCAGATTTTGTACACGAGACAAGTTGTATTACCTAGATTGCATAATTTCACGACTAACAGGTTCTAAATCATAAAAGAAAATGCAGAAAAATCATAGTAATTGAATAATTCTATGAAAAGGAATGCCATACCTGCCAGTGCATTTTGAGAAGGGCTAATTCATGCTTTTTAAAGAATGAATTCAATCCATTCTTCTCTCTAGTATGCTTGTAGCTTAGAGAAGAGACGGGCAATTTAGTAGCAGCAGCAGACTGATGTGGTTCATTCATTCCACCTAATCTACAAGTTTCATATTCATTTAGAAAGAATTAGCAGCAAAGTGAACTAACAATCATTACTTACAGATTATATGAATCAAAACTCAATCTTTCAGCAAATTGCTGTAAAAGAAATATCATTGTATAGAAAGAAACAGAAGGATTCTTCTCTTTACTCACTATTGAGAACAAAGAGTAATAGATTGTCACCTGTAGACAACAATAAGTTTAAATGTGTGAAAATATTACAGTGCAGATTATTAGAAAAAATCATATAAAACAGAATCATTCATAGTTATCCTTAACAACTCAAAAGATGCCACTTGCTAATGCCGCACACTAAAACCTTTTGTCATTGGTATGAGAAACTAATATTCAAAGCTTAAACGATAAACTCAATTCAAAAGATATTTAAATTTAAACATCAAACCAAAACAAGAATAAATCAGCTTGCTAATTTATCTCACACTAGGAGAGATATGTTTTAGTAAGAGATGACAATATTTAATTAATATATCATTACGAGAATAACGATAAAACGATGCACTTTTACAAATCTCTTTACCGGCTACTTCTTAGAAAGTATATTCCATAAAGTTTCTTTTTTATTAATCTACTTAACTAAATTAACATTTACATTATATCCTTTTAACGCTCAGATTTTTGGATATTAAATCATTCAGTTTCTATTTTAAATCTTGAAACCAACAGATAAGGGAAAGCAGGTGGAACATATTTTAACTAGATGTATAAAGTGGAACCACAAGAAAGCCTTTACAAAATACCTACAAGATTTTCGGATCAGTTAGGGGAATTAAGAATATATAATACGTTAAAAACAGAAATAAACTTAATTTTCAATCAAGAAAACAAAATATGCTGTCTGACCTACAGAGTTGTATATCATTTTCTAATAGATTAACAAGCCAAAAGTTTAAACAAGATATTTAGCAGTCTCTCTTTATTTCTTTTTTTTTTTTGTAAATGCCCAGTAAAAATTACCTTCTCCTCTTTCGTTTCTCAAGAGTTAATTTCCATTTCCTTTTCTTAATCGCAAGCCATCCTTGATAATCAACATTTTTATCAATGCTCTCTCCAGAAGAATCCTCATGATTCAGTTTTATTAAAGGCCCTTGTAGCATGTTCAACCCATTTACCTGAGAAGATTGCTTTACTGAATGACCTTCTTTGTTAAACCCAGAGTCCCGAACCACAGGCTGAGGACCACTTCTAATACTGTTCCCAATGTTTACGATGTCTTCTAAGTCTCTGGGCCTTTGTTCATCAATAAATTTTGTTGTTGTACTGAAGATATCAACTAGTTTACGCTGGCGAAACCGATCATCCTTCTCGCGTACTTTTTTGTGCAACCATTCAGGATGCAGCACTCTAGGAACAGGATTAGAGACCTATAAGAGAGTTCAGCTTTATAATTATATTCAACAAAGATAAATTTCTAAAACCTAAAGATAAAGAAGGTTAAAAAAGGCAATGCCACCGATTCACCTTCTGCATTGCAGCAGGAATTGTAATAATCTTTTGTATAGNAAGAGTTCAGCTCTATAATTATATTCAACAAAGATAAATTTCTAAGGTTAAAAAAGGCAATGCCACCGATTCACCTTCTGCATTGCAGCAGGAATTGTAATAATCTTTTGTATAGCTGAAGAAAGGCGTTGCTTATAATAAGTCCAGTCGACAACTGATCGAATGTCAAAACCAGATGAAATTTTGCACCATTTACGCAGATAAAATCTTCCAATTTCTACAATGACATTGTAGAAACTAGCCAGATTAGCGTTATTTGAACATGAATATTCAATTATAATTCTAAAATGCAAAATAGGTAAAAAAGATAATTTATATTAAAAAGTTCAAAATAATTGTAGTACCCGGCTCAGCTCCAATTATTGCAACAGGAATAGCACGTTCACTTACTGGAGTACCCTGAAANACAAAATAGGTAAAAAAGATAATTTATATTAAAAAGTTCAAAAAAATTGTAGTACCCGGCTCAGCTCCAATTATTGCAACAGGAATAGCACGTTCACTTACTGGAGTACCCTGAAATGTCGCACAGAAAAAAATAATAGTTAGATTGAACCAAGAAATTCAAGAAATCTGAAGATGTACTTTGATGGAAACCGCAGAGCAATGAACAATANAACATTGTAGAAACTAGCCAGATTAGCAATATTTGAACATGAATATTTAATTATAATTCTAAAATGCAAAATAGGTCAAAAGATAATTTATATTAAAAAGTTCAAAAAAAATTGTAGTACCCGGCTCAGCTCCAATTATTGCAACAGGAATAGCACGTTCACTTACTGGAGTACCCTGAAATGTCGCACAGAAAAAAAAAAAAAGGTTAGATTGAACCAAGAAATTCAAGAAATCTGAAGATGTACTTTGATGGAAACCGCAGAGCAATGAGCAATAACAGCGATTAAAGAAAATATAACAACGAGCAAACTAACAGTGATTAAAGAAAATATAGCACAAGATGCCAACTTACCTAAAAAGTAACATCAAAGCAACTCAAAACTGGTTTGTTTAAAAGTAATAATATATATATATATATATATATATACAAGGAAATATAACATAGTGTAAGAAAGACCCAATAGGAGCATACAGTATGCTAACATGCAGAGGAGGAATGCATTGCAAAACTAATAATCCTTAAAAGCTCCGAAATGAGAAAAGTGAACCATGCTGTCTAATATACAAAATGAAAAGTGCCGAAATGAGAAAAGTGCTAAAATAGTCCCCCCAACTCCATGTCGAGTCATTTTAGTTACATAGTCTACAAATGTATCAATTTAATCCCGGACACTATTAATGCGGCCTACACTAAACCCTAAGCCCTAAAATAATCCTTCTTGGGGATTATTTTAGCCCATATTAAAAAAATATGTGAACTAATCTGACACTTTCTTAAACTTTGGAACAAAAATGACCATATGCAAATAATCGAGGGACTATTTCAGCAGTTTACTCATGCCAAAATAGAACAGAAGCAACAAATCATCTTCAAATTGAAACCAATGAACAAACACGCTTTAGTTATCAATGTAAGAAACAACGAAAACCATCACGTCAAAAAAGACTTGTGCAAAACAATATTTTACGTGCCATCAACGTAGAATATTGAAAAAATAAGTTTGACCTTTTTGTTTAAATAAGAATTACATCCATAAACTGAAAAATAAAGAAAAAGGAAAAAATAAATAAAGCATTACTGTTCAAAATGGAAAATAAATTATTTGGTATATAAAAATTTCTCAATAAGCATCAAGTACTGTAACAAATCATAAACAACTATGAGCATGTAGCGAGTTAATCACATGTGGTTCACAGGCAACGATGTATTGACAATGTAGGCCCTTGTCTTTGACCATTGTATCACCAAGAAAATCAGCAAGGCGTCTAGCAGTAGTCACAGCACATGATTTCTGTTCGCCATATTCAGCTAAAGATTTGCTCATTGTGCTTGATTCTGATATATAATCAAGCAGCTCACTGTCAGCAATGTCTATCCCCTGATTCTGAAGAAAAATAGAAGAGGTTGTCAACATAATCTCAATCATTATTTGTTTATCATAGTGATTCAATAAAAAAATTGATATACAGATAGAATGTGCAACTTAATGACTCACATCTAAAAGGTCTAGCCATCGATTAGCGACTGCTGCAACAGCTTCATAGCATTCTTCTAATGTTGAACCTTGCAGGAACTTGTCAAAAACTTCAGCCTAATTAAATAGAACAAACCAAATACGAAAATTAAACTATTGCATAATCAAGTACAGAGTCTCAATGTTTAAAAGTTAAATTGATTTATTTATTACCTATTATTATATGTACTAATAGTAATGAATGAAACAACTACACATTAAGCATGATGTGTTGCATAAGTAAATAATTGAAAAAATCACAAATGACATGGTAAATTTAGTTTTCATATATCTATGAATTTATCAGCTGAAACAATACATACATATATATATATATATGAAACCCTAGGACATATTATATTGAAATAAAAAAGGATACAAAAAGTTGCATGAGAGGGCCCAATAAATAATGTCCTACTCATACGATACATGGTACCAAGACATCCCAACAAAAAAGAAACAAAAGACTCAAATAAAAAAAAAACATGCAAAAACAAATGTCTATGGACGAGACAGTTTAGACCCGCCTCATCCTCTAGTTCTTGGAGCGGATCCAGATAGCAAACTCTGAAGCGTTGTTCCATTACCAGAAGTGACCCAGGTATCATCCATTAAGTTTCCAAGTTGAACAGTGTCCCCAGCCTTATTCCTCCATCGAGAAATGTAAATTTGTCATTCTTCTTCAGAAGCCTGTTCAGTCTGATCCGTGGAAGGAAAGACAGTTGCAGCGATGAGTTCCTTAGTTTGTGTAGGGCAGTCTTTCAATACTTGGGAAACACCTGCCTTATGAACAGGTAGTTCTACTAACTGATTAATAGCAGTAAGATAGTTTGTGTTTGGCTCTAAATCTTCCTCATTAGTATTAGGAGACACCTTTTCTGTCATCTGAATATGAATGTTCGCTTCATTCCTATCTTCAATCACCTTATAGAGGGGAGCCTGAGCACCCTCCACGGTAGGTAGAGCTGGAGAGAATAGTATGTTCACTCCAGTAGAAGAAGAGGCGGTGACCGCGTCTTGCCTTCCAGGAGCAACCACCTGACTCTCCTCCAACAAACAATCCTTATCAACATTTTCCGAAACAATAACAGTAGACAAACCATTTTGCACCGTATCCGCCATGGGCATAGCAGTAGGTATCACAGATAGTGAGGAAGAGGGTATAACCGCCGCAGTAGTCACAGAAACGGAAGGTGGGGCTACAGTCGACCGTAGATGGGGATGTAACCGATAACAGGATGAAGAGCTATGACCAAACATTCCACAGTTAGAGCAGTAATGAGGATGAGGTCCCATCGCAATCTTATTCCAATAACCCTGATGGGGGAGCCAATCCAAATCTCCTCTGGAAAGGGTTGAGTGATGTCGTGCTTTACAAACACACAAGCTTCAGATGGTCTGGTTGTATCAAGCATAGGAGTATCGACCTTCAGCGGTTTCCCAAAGATAGTTGTTAATGTATAAAGGGTTTCATAATTGAAGGGATGCACCGTGAGCCCAGGAAAATTAACCCAAACTGGGATAATATGAGATTCTAATTTAGGATCAAAATCCACTGTCCATTTCAGAATTTTCATGAAGCGATTATCGACTGAGAACTTTTTGAGTAAAGAGTTGAATATAACATGCGTCATTTGAGAGTTGAATGAGAACGTGACGACCATCTAGCGAACCAACTTTCGAACTCCCTGTGAGCTTAAGAGAACCGAAATGCTTTCTAATAATCTCAAACTTGGGATTTCCATACGAAAATTTCCCAACAAGAGTATATCTACATGCTAAAGCCAATATACTTGTTTCCTCATCAGTGAGAAACAAAGTAGTTTTGTCATTCTTTCTTCCCATTTTTTTATTAAAGGTATAACCACCTCCAGATTCATGTGCATCATGAAATTCTTGACGGAAGAAACAAGAACAGCCGCATGCCCCGGGAGTAGAACCTCCAGAGACAGCTGCGGCATAACTCGAGGTCATTCCCCTAAACCGAAACAAAAACGCCACGCGCAAACACTGGAGCTGGAGCTACGACGAAGGGAACCCAAATCTCGAACAGAAACATGGAAACGACCGCGGTCCGGCGAGCAGAAGTGAAGCCCTTCATCGTCAGGAACGAAGACCGAAGGACGCAAGCAAGCTCGTCGTCTGGAAGGAAGGAGACGACTCGCGAGCAAAGCGAAGGCGAGAAGCCCTTCGTCGTCGGGTACGACAGTCGAAAGCCACAAAATCTTCGTCGTCGGAGACGACGATGCTGGTGGAGGAAGCCGATAGTTTCAATCGCCATCAGTCCAATCCCTAGAGTATCCTGACGTATATAAATATAAATATATATAAGAGCAGCCCGTGGCTCTTTACGCGTTAATATAAAAAGGTGTTACAAAATAAAGAAGGGAAAGTGAATCCTCATCTAAAAGCAAAAAATACATTAAGGTCTTAAGGTTTCCCCATTCCACAATACAACTCCACCCAAAGGGAAACAAAATGATATAGTATACCCAAAAATACATGCTACTCAAAATAGTATACCAAAGAAAAGTATACCCAAAACGACGTGTAGACAAAGGACAAAAACTCAGCGATCTCGAACAGCAAAAGGATAATATAAGAGCTTCCAACAAACATTCAGATGAGTAAAATCCCAAGCAAAAGGTATTTGGTAATCTAGGTAAGTGCAACCTGAAAAGCTCTGCACAAGGAAGGTGGCCCAAAAATCTGTATCGCCAGCCTAGTAACCTGCTAGAAAGATATCACCACAACGAACCAACATATAGAACAATTGGTACAAACATTAATGAGAGCAGCATAGGGGCATAAAGAGTCTCAGCCATAAGCTCCAGGTAAGCTCCAGGCGTGCATAGATTCCAGCTAAAAAAATGAGCAAAGTATCATGAAGAATGTATGACATAGAACCAAGACTATTAATAAAACAAGGGTGAACATAACATTCCAGAATCAAATGGGTAAATGGTCCAACGCACAGAGAAACATAAATAAGTATTGTCACAAAAGAAATTTGCCAAAACATTAATCCCATGCTCGAACCAACCAATAAACTCATTTTCAGCTTAATCCTCAATGTCGATGTATCTAATCTCATGAGAGAGAATATTTTTGAAGCCATAAGGCACATACAAACAGAAGAAAAATTGCTCCAGGTAAAAATTGATTCCAAACAGAGAGCTCAACCAACTAAATTATGATAAAAAGGAGCTCAATCAAGTCACCCATAATAAAATATTTAAGTTGCGGTATGGGACGAATCCCATAAAATACCTCGGTAGCCACTCTACCCTTATTAGCAAGCCAGTTAGCTGGGGAATTGTCTTCCTTATAAATAAAAGATAATTGAATATTTAAATTGTATCTTTAAAAAACATCACGAATTTGATTCGTAATGACAAGCAAATCCCATCTAGGCCCAGTAGTCTTGTAAAACTCATTAAAAAATATTTGCGAATCAGTCTCAAAAATAATTTTTGATATCTGATTGTGCAACAACCTGCAAGGCTAACAATAAAGCCCAAAATTCAGCCTCTAAAGGTGTAGAGGCGAATAAAGGAGATGCAAAGTAAAAACACACTGCCCAGCATGATTCCTCAAAATTCCCCCTGCACCCGCACCACCGGAATGCCAACTACCATCAAAATTAAACTTAACCCAATCTAAAGGTGGGGGTTGCCATCTAAAGAAGATGGCCCTCCTACCCAACCTCGTCGTCACCATATCATTGGCTAAACAAAGAGCCCGACAAGCTATAGGAAATATACTTTTAGTACACATTCAGATGATGACTTTCGTTGATGTATGTTTTATAGGAAATAAATAACAATAATAATAATATAATTATTATCATTTGCATTTTCTCATTTTATTGTTTTCTCTTTGACTTTGTATAAAATTGCAAATTTAACTTACAAAATATTTTAAGATGTGAATTATTATAATTTAAAAATATTTTACCCACGAATTAATTTGAACTCATACCTCTAATTTCAAAAAAAATCTCTAAAGTAGATGAATCCTGGATATTATATTTTCAGTCCAGGAACCTAAAGAGATAGGTACAAAATTTCAATTTGTATGTCTACCCGCTGTTAAAATTCTAAGTCAAAACTAATTGTAAATTTCTAAATTTGAATGAATTTTGTAAAATAAAATTTTGTATACATAATGAATCTTAAGTTTTGGATGACTTCGGGTTAAGTAAAAAATATTTTAGTTATGAAAATGTTTAGAAAGTGTTTTCTCCATCCGACCGTCAGTTCTCTCCATGATATTTCAAGCACTCAGGCCGAATTGTAACAAATAATGCTCTGGAATAAGCAACAATATAAGAGAATGAATAAATAATGTTGTTGAAACATGGCAAGCACAAAAAAAATAAAAGAATTTCCAATACAAAATCTAAATAATAACCATAACAATCAACACAACCATATATACAATAGAAAAACACAAGTATAACTTTTGATAAACGGAGAAATGAATCAAATTTACAGTACTATTGCACAAATTAAAGATTTGAATATAGTAAGACAAGTGATTGACAAGCATCTGCCAAATTTAAAGGACCTTTTTAGAAAAAGAGAGATGATTTCATGCAAATTTGACAAACATCCCAAATGAGAAGTTTCTTTCAATCCTCTTCTCAAAATTTTGCTTCCTCCATTTGGATTCAATTCTAAAAAAGCTTTAGGATTCACATTTGGAGAAATAAAATGTGCAATATCCATGCCTTCAAATTTGTGTTGACCATGAAGGGAGAAAGAAAAGCATGAAAAGTTTTGAAACTAAAGATTACCATAAAAGCATGGGAAGAGAAATAAATAATCCATCTGGTAAGAGAAGAGAGAATAAGGGGAGGAATTTTTCGTTTATTATACAAAATTCAAATTTTCCATTACTATCCACTCAAACACCATCTATATAAATAAGGACATAAAATAAAACCAAACAAAATTTAAAACTTAACTGCAATAAAATCAATTAAAACAAACAAACAATCCAATTTCCAAAAGACTAGAACACTAAAAAAAAATGATCTAGACTTATTTTTGACACGTCATATTGCTTTGGTGGAAGAGCGGATTTGTGGAAATGCATCTTGACCCTTTAGCATATTTAAACATAACATATGAATTAAAATCGAACACTTTTGTTCCGGATGTCACCAAGCATAATGTCTTTGCCAAAACATACCATATCAGATATCTATGATCGCATCACGTTGGTATTAACTGGCAACATGAACTCAATTTGTACCCCTTGAGAGCAAGCAAACAAAAAGGATGGAATATGTGGATCACATGCATATCGAGAGAAATATCTTCTAAGAATGCTATAAATCAGTCAGTTAGTCATGCTAATATTAGCAAAAAGCTATTTCAATCTCAACAATAACCTTGGTACAATCTCAGATATTAGACTTTCGAACAGTCATAAGACCACATTTTAAAAAAACTGAAGGCCACAATAAAAACTCCCCTTTCTCAAATTCACTCACTTTTTCCAATCCCCATTTCATCTCTCAATCTCTAAGCTAGATGACATGTAGATCTCCTCTTTCCCTTCACTCTCTCATATAGCATATCTAAATTTTTCTCCTCCCAATTATGGGTTATTTGATTTATTGAAAAATAAGTGCAGCTTAATTGAAATATATCATATATTTAAAATATTTTGGAGTTGTTTGCTTTAGGTCTAAAATAAATGGACTTAATATTTTTGTATTTGGTAAAATGAAAAAATGAAATCAATAAAAATTGCAGTCAACAGCGATGACATCGTGAGTGTAGTGGTTGCCAACAACAATAGCAAGGCAAGAAGCCCATTTTTCACAAGCGGTGTATATTTGAAATTTACCCAAATCCAATGAACTCCAATACATGAAACTGGAGAGAGAATTCCAAATGCATTAATTTTTTACTCAGAAATTATTTTTTCTTCCAATTAAAGAACAATATTTTAAAACATCTACATCCTATTAGCAATGCAATCCTTATTCCGCTGACCAAATAGCTAACTGATGAATGCATCCCCAACTACAAATGAGATAAATTGTACATTCATGGTCTCCTCTCATGCCGTAATATGTCTATTTCAATGGTGAAGCTATATTATGGCATTTTTTATTATCTATATTGAAGGAAAAAACTTAATGTCTAACTCATTTCACAATGTGTCGGACATGTAGACAATTTACTCAAGCACCATACAAAGCACCAATATGCCTTTCTTAATGTGGTTGAAGACCATATATTCAAGGGTAGTGTTTCATACAACACCTGGACACAACATTTTTGAAGTGATGGGAAGGTCAAAATGCATTTTTGAATACCTATATTCAATTTTATTAAATAAGTCTAATCATTAGCAAAAAAAATGCATGATAAAACTGGACCAATATATCAACTAACCACACAATTTTCATATATGTCATCCATTAAGCATGTGAATTTAACCAAAAATTAAAAATCTAAACAGCATGAAAAAGAATTTCCACAACAATTTGATTAAAGAAGTATCCAAAGGCTTCACAAGAACAATGAGTTAGCTAGTTGACAAGACAGCAAGGATATTATAAATTAATTATAAGGTGCATATTAAGTAAGCATGTAAATTTTACCAAAAATAAAATATCTAAACAACAGCAAAAAAAAAATTTAAGTGGGAGCTAATCGCCCACGGTACTGTAGCAGCTACAATATCATATACACATTATTGTAGATGCTACAATAACCGCGGTTCACTTCCAGATTTGATTTCCTTTCCTATCCGATTCGCCTACTCTAATTTCCCCTTCCTAATCCTTTCCTCCAAGCTTGGACTGCATTTCAAATTCCTACATTTTTTTGTCCACATTTTTTTAATCCTTGTCTATTTTCTCCACCTACCTAGTCTAGTCTCTACTCTTGTCTCATTTATAATTCTAGTGTGTTGATTAGAAGAGGAGAGCTTTTGATGAGGGCAATTTTTGAAGTACTTCCTTTGAAGTATTCTTTCCCTCCAGGGGTTGTACCCGATACCCGATTGCGGGAAGGTGGTCCGGCTGTAACTCGTCCGAGATGGTGATTGTCTACAAGGATCCGGGTAGTGCTTTGGTTGTAGCTCAATCCCGACGAGACATTAATCCTTCTGCAGCCCCTCTTGCCCCAAGTCCAACAGCTGCACATAGCCCTCGGTCTTTTTCCTGCTTCCAAAAGCTTTGCTCCCCTTAGCCACGCCTACACCTTCACTGCTACGGTTTGACGTCTCCAAGCCGCTATCCAGTTGCCACAACCCCCGCCAACACCTTCCTCGTTGTTGATTGGCGCTTTCCAAAGCTATCCTGCACCCTCCATTAGTCTACTAAAATCCTCCCAAACCAGCCACTGCTGCTGATAGCCCCTTCGAGCCTGTCCATGTTGTTGTCTAGCCACTGAGGCCTGTCGCAGTGGTTTTCTAGCCCCTGACACTTGTCTTCATTGTTTTCTAGCCCTGTCATCCAAACCCGACCATTAGTCAGTTGCTGCCCCAAGCCACTGCAGCTCATTCCTGCCAACCTCCAGTAGTCATCGGACCTTTTCCAACCACCACTCTTGTACTTATTTCCTAGATGGTTGTTTATGTATTTTGTGCTTCTTTCTATTTTATATTTTTGCAGTGACGTCTTGTCCTTCCCGTTTTTATTTTCTTGTCGTTTATTTCATGTTAGCAAGAGTCTCGTTTGTACCCTTTTGAATTTAGTAATAATAATTGTAATTTTTAAGGTGCTTTGGGCTTCTTCCAGTATTGAATTTGCTTAACAATTTAATTTAAAAAGTATCCAAAGGCTTCACAAAGACAATGAATTAGGTCGTTTATAAGACAGCGAGGATACTGCATGCCAATTCCCCTCCCCCACACAAAATAATAACGGAGGATTTTAAAAAAGTGAAACCAGTGATATATCTCAAAATTATTATTATTGAAACAGGTTATAATGTCTTTAGGTCTTACTAAAGGCTAAAAAGGCTCAAGTAAGCAACAAATAACATCAATTACGACAAAAATAAAAAACACAAAAAAAAAAGTTTCTGGAATAGTGATCAGACCAATCATTCTTCCAGATCTTTGGAAAAAAAGCTAAATACCTGGAAAACCTTTATGAGCTTCAGCTCACCTCTTCGCTTGATTTCAAAGCCTTTCAGTTCTGCTAAGCTTCCATCATGATTAAAAACTGCATATCTCTTCTTAATTAAGATTCCTTCTTCTTTTGAAGCCGGAATGATCATTGCCTTCAAATGAATCAAGGCTAATTTAATCAGCTTTAATAGCTAGAGAGAGAAGGAATATGTTATTATACAAAAATACTAGCTATCTGCCTACTTTGTAAGGACCATCCACTTCAAACTCAATGGAGCATTCACTGTGTGTGGTATATGTCTTAGTAATAGGGTCCGTAAGTGTCTAGAAAGAAAAGTAAGAACAGAGTTACATTACCATTTTTATTAATAACTCTTAAGAATAGAGAACACGGATTGAATGCAGCACGTGCTAACAAATATATTCCATGTATTAATAAATTCCATATTCAAAGGTTTTCCATAGTTCACCTGATATTGATCATTGGTGTTGTTTATTGCAACATCAACATTAAGCATGACGCATGGGTATGAGATGGTGAACTTTCTCTTCTCATCTCTACAAATATAATCCACTGTCAGCATTTGGAAGTCATATGCATGAATTTATGATATAGTAGATGCAGATATTTCACAATGCATCTCTTATGGCTTTAAATTTACATCACAAGCCTTTACAAAATATTTTGAATATTCTAAATATAAAGTAATATAACCTCAAAAGAGACCACTAAAAGATAAACTGCTGTGAACAATTAAAAAAATACAATACAATCATTAAGAAATATGATAAAGGTGATAGTACATGTATAATGAAGATAGAGTTCACACCATACGATATTGACTAGGATGCTTGTAAACCCATGTAATGATATGTAATAGCCATGTTTAATCCCTTAAATACAAATCTAGAGAAAATCATTGGATTGGTGACGATCGAAAAATAGTATTAAACTCTTCCAGTTTCCAACAGAAAATTTTCAAAAATAATCTCGTCATTTCTAAGTATATAATAAACAAAATTCAAAAGACTGAACTAAGCCATAATATTTCTTTAAAAATTCAGAAGATGTACTATTTTATTCATTAGTCGTAAATTTCCAAAGAACTAATCGATCCATATGTTTACTTAAATACCAATCTTTCACTACCATCCGTCTCTTATCAACATGCTCTCTTCTTTCGCCAATTTAATTTTAAACAGATTTACATAAAATGATTAACAACTATAAGGGTTAGTTTAACAACATACTCATTAGTTATTTACATTTTCTATATAATAGTCGTTAAAAAATAAAGGATAAGATCCAAGAAAATCATTATAACTAATTCACAAAACATGTTTTCATTATGAACAATAATTATCAAAGCATTTGAAACAACAATTTCAACTCTTGTATGCTAAACTAGAGCTTAAGCCACACAAACCCAACATGTAAAAGGTACATAAACGCCGCTGATCTAAGAATTTTTTTATTGCGAAGAAAGGTGTTGATATGACTTATCTTCAATTCATTAAAGATATGTTTACTAGAGCTATTACTTGTGTTCGAACTGAAGGAGGATTGACCAAATATTTTCCTATTTCTATTGGATTACATCAGAGGGATCGACTTTAAGCCCATATCATTTTGCTTTAGTTATGGATGGTCTTACTGGACATTTATAGGAGGATGTACCTTGGTGTATGCTTTTTGGTGATGATATCCTTCTCGTGCATAAGACGAGAGAAAAAGCTCAGCAAAAAACTTGAATTATGGAGGTCTACATTGGAGTCTAAGGGTCTTCATTTCAGCATAACAAATTGTACATGGAATGTAATTTTAGTAGTAGTAGCTCAAGTGACAGAAGTGTCACTTTTGGGGAACAAATTATTAAAAGGTGTGAACGATTTAGATATCTCGGGTTCTGTTGTTCAAAGCGATGGTGATATAGATGGGGATGTTAATGGTAGAATTCAAGTTGGTTGGTTGATATGGAGGAATGCTTCGGGCCTTTTGTGTGATAGAAAAGTATTGTTTAGGCTGAAAGGAAAATTTTATTAGACAGCAGTGAGACCTGCAACGCTCTATGGTGTTGAATATTGACCTTTAAAAGAGAAGCCTAATACTAAGTTAAGTGTTGTCGAGATGAGAGTGATTAGATGGATGAGTGGCTTTACACTTAGAGACAAAATGCGGAATGAATACATCCGTGATAGGGTTGGTGTAGCTCGAGTGAAGGAAAAAATTAGAGAGAGTCGTCTCAGATGGTTTGGTCACATTAAAAGCCGACCATTTGATGAACCGATTAAGAGAGTAGATGTTTTAGATTCAACTTCTGTTAAAAAAGACAGAGGTAGACATAGGAATACTTGAGTTTATTGTATAAAAAATGATCTTAATTTATTCGAACAAAATGAGAATATAACACTAAAGAGGATGAAATGGAGAAAAAGAATTCATGTAGTTGACCCCACGTAGTGGGATTAAGGCTTTGTTGTTGTTGTTGTTGTTGTTGTTGTTGTTGTTGTGCCTTGCAAAAAGAAACACAAATCAATTTCAAAAAGACTTCACAAAATCAACCCATTTAATCAAGCATGTCAACTGCCAACTTAATCTGAAATTGTTATTGCCACCTTTTTAATTCTCCCTTAAATAACTTACAATTGTCATCTGCCACCATCTTTCGATTCTCCCTCAGAAATATAGATGTAACAAGTGTCACTCTTCTAACTAGAACGAAAAATACTTCATCACTAATCTCCTTGACCCGCATTAACTGCCAACTTGGAATAAATTCAAATATGTAACCATTATTGCAAAGCTCATAAAGTAAAAGTATTTGATAATCATACAAGAGCAAACTAGGAGTGAACTCAATTTCTCACGATATAGTCTTGGTAGGAAAATGGCCGAATTCCAAACTCTTGATATGTACAGTGAAATGAAGCATATGGTATTGAAGTGTCTTCGATAAGTGTGATGTTGGGACAGCTTTTATCAACGGTTATCATAACTGCTGGATTGGATGATAACTCAATGAAATAAACCGAATTAGAGCATATAATGTGACATTTATAAGATAGGGAAAGTGGAGAATAAGAATTAAAAAGACACGTAAAACAATTGTGCACAATGGCAAGAAAATTGTCAGTAGCTACTTTATTTATCTCTGACTGCTACCTGCGCTATTTTTAGTAATATTTTTTTGTAATTTAAGCAAGCCTTTATTTCTACCGTTAATACTCGTGTTAAGGATTGAACATGTATATCATTCTCTCTGATATATTGAATCTTACTTTAGCATTGTTTATCTCAATATGCCTACAGGTTGTCCAATATTATTACATTGCTTTTCAGAAAAGGGTAAAAAATGGACTGCTAGAAATACTATGTCTTTTGTATAGCTTTTGAATGTAAAAAATTTTGGGTAATTATAAGACTTCGAAGGGTATAATATTTTACATTTATGAATTTTAAAAGCTCGCCATATTTTGTTCAGCTAGTTATGCATGCTTCCCGGTTCATATTTGCGTCAATAAAAATTTGATGAATTCAAATATAAGAGTTTGTTTGCGATGATTCTGGATGGACATAGGGGAAAAGTATATTTGACGGAATCGCTTTCCTCTGTTACCCTTTCGGTTGACCTATAGAGGTTGACTGAAGTGTGAAAATACATTCATAAAAGATATTATCTTCTCCGTGGAAGTTTAGTCCATGCTCAAAGCAAGAAGTTTAAAGGGAATCTGGATTATATTCGTTGATTCCATTATAATCCATCTTTTTATCCATTTTGTTGTTGCCCGATTCTTTTGTTCTCTTATAGTAATTGTTATCGGCTTGCACGTTATCTGATGATTCTCAATATATCATTAACAAAAGATCAACATCAAGCAATAGTTAAAGGACCTGCAAGAAGCAGATAGCGCCCTTCCATGTGATCATTCACCCACTTCAATCACCTAATTTCTTCTTTCGGCTATTGCACCAAAAGAATATTAACGCCTTTATATCCTTATAGTTGCTTTTGTGAGAACTTGCATCTAACGATTAATTTATTTGTTTTACAGCCTTGCTGCCAGAGAAACTCTTCTTTCTAACCAAATTTGTAACTAGATTTTGGGACATACTGCGACCTCATCCATAGTATTTGAGGATAGCAACGAGAAGCTATTCATTAAAGATTTGTAGGGGAGCACAAGAGAGGAAAAAATAATTAAATAGCCTATCTAGCATCATGAAGTGTCTTATAACTGAATTCTGATATGTACAAACACTAGATTAATGAAAGATGATGAAATGCAACTCATATAATATACAAAATATCATCACATGACAATTACGTTCAGTTACGTTTGAGTCCTCGTATCATATAATTTAAGTTAAGCACGTAGATTGTAATCTTTCCTTCAGGAGAAGGAAGGGTTTGCTGAAATGTCTGCCCGAGAATGACAGAGAACTGATAGAAATAGAATATTTACTTTGTTTTAAATGTGAAATTCTCCGGAAAAGACCCTGGAAGAGCACACCAGATACCATCTGTATCCAGTTCAAGAGGCCTTCCAATCTTTTCGACAAGTAAACGGGCATTCTGAATGATCTTTGCTCCAGTATAGGTGACAACACCAGCCATTTCCATTGAGTACCATCTTGCACCCCTTCAAATGTTTCATTTGATAAAATTAAAAATGAATTCCAGATGTTTCCAAGCGCTGTAATATATTCAATGATAAACAAGTTCGGTAAGGAACTTTACTTGCGCATGACATATCCATAAAATGAATTGAGGATGCATTTATGAGCAAGCTGTAAAGAATCATAGAGAACAACCATGTCCTGTGATTTTGGAACAAGACCAACATATGAGAAAAATTAGTAACATGAACTTATTCAATTCAGTGAGAAAATAGTCCGACCTGTGCTTCCTGAATCTTCACTGAATTGCCACTGGCTTTTGCATCTGCCAGCTTGCCCTTCCAAACTTTATTCAGGCCCTTATATTCATATCTTCTATCTCGAAAACTGATATTAAAGAAAATAAATCATGCCAACTAAGCTTAAGAAAAAAAATAAAGAAAATTCATATCATTTTAGGAATGACTACAAACAAAGTGATAATTTAATATATACATAACAAAAAAAGGAATTGAACAAATAAACCATATGAAAAAACCATCATTCAGAGATCAAGCTGCTGACCTTCGCACTGTATCAACATAGAAGGGATTTTCACGCATGCAAATTCCAGTTTCTCTAACCTCCATCACAGGTTTGTCAAGAACCCGTTTATAAGCCTGTTGTACAAGAACAAGTTCAGGAAAACATGGAACCGAGAAACTATTAAGAGGAACTCGATTGTACCTTTAGGCAGTACTTCTTCAAGCGTTCTTTCAGCTTCGACTGCTGTTCTGCCTTTGGGAGTTCTATAAAGGGCTTTATGGCATGGCTATCATTTGATTCAACGAGTTCCGACTCAATTTGTTTTTTCATATGATAATAATCACTGAACAGAACAAAAAAAACTCAAGGACCATAAAACAACTGAACAATCTGCTGGCTAGAAATTAACTGAAGCTTTCCCACTGAAAATTTGAAATGAACCTTTTTTTCGCCATAAAAGTTTCCCCACGCCAAACCCATTCAAGCTTCCGGAGACAATTCTTTCCCGGACGATTGAAATCACATGCTGTGCATATCACATCTGAAACTATCGACGGTGGCTGTAAAAATAATATTATCCACATCACAAAAATTATCGTTAAGAGAATATTTGCACCAAAAAAATAAGTTTAATTGAGTTAAAGAGCAGGCATAAGATGATAAAAAATTCAATAGCCTGCAGTAATATGAAATTTCTCCAGCTAAAAAAATTATCTTCTAACCATATTAATCAAGAATTACGCAAAAACGGGTATTTCGGTATTCAGTACTACTACTACAGATGCATGGGAAACAGAAGAAAATCTATGATTTTTTTTTTTTGAATTAAGACCACAGCATAATAAGATCGATCATACGGCGTCATCCACAGAAGAAGCAGACCAACCTGGAGTCTATTTGTCAAAATGATGTTTGGATACATTGCAGCAACATCTAAATGATAAATCAAGGGGCATTCCTCTTGCATTGGATGATCTCGCAAGAACTTAAGCTGTATGTTTTTTCAAGAAACAAAATGAGAATCAGTATCAAGGAATGAAGGGAAAAAAAAACAATTTTTTGCATTTGGTTTGCTAAAGTTTGTTTACAAATTTACAAAAAAATAAAGCAGAAACCAATAGAAAATGAAGCAGCCTTCACAAGTTCAAATGCAAACTATTAAGTTAATTAAAACCCAAGTAAAGACAATATTGAATAAATATCCACAATAGCATTCTTTAAAAACTATCGACAAATTACTCATCGCTGGAGACACAAGAAATGATGATCATGGTAAAAATCTACTTCAATATGATTTGTTAATTTAAAAAAATAGAATTACTACCCATGTGGATTGTTGTCAGATTGTCGTACTGAAATATAGACAGAGGAAGAAAAAAGACGCTTCCATTAGATTTTGGACCAACATAATAAAGTGTCAAAGTCAATGCCAGGTCTAGTGATAACATTTTGCATTTCTATTCTTTCAAGAAAAAATATTCCCACACACACACACACACAACCATCGCTGGAGACACAAGAAATGATGATCATGGTAAAAATCTACTTCAATATGATTTGTTAATTTAAAAAAATAGAATTACTACCCATGTGGATTGTTGTCAGATTGTCGTACTGAAATATAGACAGAGGAAGAAAAAAGACGCTTCCATTAGATTTTGGACCAACATAATAAAGTGTCAAAGTCAATGCCAGGTCTAGTGATAACATTTTGCATTTCTATTCTTTCAAGAAAAAATATTCCCACACACACACACACACAACCATCGCTGGAGACACAAGAAATGATGATCATGGTAAAAATCTACTTCAATATGATTTGTTAATTTAAAAAAATAGAATTACTACCCATGTGGATTGTTGTCAGATTGTCGTACTGAAATATAGACAGAGGAAGAAAAAAGACGCTTCCATTAGATTTTGGACCAACATAATAAAGTGTCAAAGTCAATGCCAGGTCTAGTGATAACATTTTGCATTTCTATTCTTTCAAGAAAAAATATTCCCACACACACACACACACAACCATCGCTGGAGACACAAGAAATGATGATCATGGTAAAAATCTACTTCAATATGATTTGTTAATTTAAAAAAATAGNGAGTGAGCTATAAATTTTAAATGGTTGCATTTCTAAGAAACAAGTCGTTTTCTCAATTTATGTTGAGCAACAGGTGAACTGCTCTCAATATAGCAAAAACCATGAACTTGTGCTTATCATTTAACCACCAATAAAGTTTTACAAAGGTTCATCAGGCTGGAACTTAATCACGGCATGATATAGGTCTTAATCCACCAATTCTAAGGTGCGACAATTATGAAGGTCCACATTTCAACATATGTTGCACGCTTTCATTAAGATCGAGCATTGTACCATGATGGTCCGGTGATGTATGCAACAATATTGTATTTTTTTATAAAATATCTTGAACCCTTCAACATAGCAACACGAAAATACAGATCATACGTGATAAATGCAGATAAATGCCAAGCCATAATAGATATAACGAAAAGAGGTGCACCAAAAAGAGATAGATGAGGTCAATGAGAAAAACTTTATAGTGGCAAAGGAGCACACGTCAAAGCATAATGCTGGGACAGGAATTTGGAGTAGAGGAGGAAGAATGGCAGTAAGAAAGTGGTCTATAAAAGGAAACATCAATAAACTTAAAAAAGTGATTTGCAGAAGATCAAAAAGCAATATCATTTTTATTATGAGAATAACCTTGAAGAAATATTAAATTGCACGAGAAAATAGTCTATGAAGTACAAAACAAAGCAACATAGCAAAATAAACAAAACAAAAAAAAAAAGAGAAAAATTGAGGACAAAATAAATTTTCATAGATAAAGAAGAAAAAAGGAGTAGACAAACTTAAAGCAGTGGAAATCACACTGTTAAATATGAAGCAAAATATTAGAAAAACACCTCCCCAAAACTAAGTGGAACAGCTGTGAGAAAACATCGAGAAACAAGCAACAAAAGGAGGGTTTGCCAATAAAATTCAGCTAACCCAATTTGTTGGGATGTATAAGAACCAGATAATTGATTTATGATAGAACATATTACATATACTTAAAAGCACTATCTGAACAAATAATTTTGAGAGGAATGGGAAACTGAAACTTTAATTCTTAAGAAAATTTATTGAATCCAATAAAGACTTCAATCCGACACATCAAATTAACTATATAAAGCACGAACTCATCCCAATGGTTGTCATGTTTGTGTCAAATGCAAAAAAGACTTCAATCAAACACTTCAACAAAGGCACAATATAAACCACGAACGCTCCAAATGTTTGTCATGTTTGGGTCAAAAAATGTATCGAACACAAACGCAGCTCTGACATGCCCTAACAAACGTCTGACACTTCAAAATTTTGTTAGAGAAATTAGACTATAGCACTTGCCCCACACGACAAGACACGAGCAAGATGGGACAATGGCACGGGAGGATAAAAAATCTCAAAAGAAAATTACAAGTTTAAAGAAAAGATGAAAATTTATTAATATTAATACCACTAATATTTACTTCGGCCGCAGTAGTGCATTCCATTCCCATATATTCCTATAAGCCACATACTTGTGCAGCTAAAATCAAAATCATCTCTCAACCCTTAACAAAACAGAAGTTGTTCCCGTAGATTTCTTGGAAGCCAACCCTTGTCAAATTTAAAGCAAAAACCAAAGTCCAACTTCGAGGATAGTAGAAACCATACAAATCATATTAATAATTCATTACATATAAAAAAGTACTAATTGTGTGTGAAGTCCAACTATTTGCAACAGTCATGTCAGCCAGTCTGAATTGTGCTGTATTCATGCCCATGTTCCATACAATGAATACAAGTAATCATGATGTATTCATCAATGAAAAAAATGAAATAGCAAAAGCCTATGAGTAAGAATAGGAATTGTACCCAAGATATCAAAGTGGACCAAGTCAAGAGAAGCAACAACAAACAAAGATGTTAAGAAAGCAACATTAACACATTTCCCTACTATCAAAAACATTAGAAAATAGAAACGGTTGAAGAAACAAATAATTTAATGTGGCCAATCTATTATGAATTTAACTGAAAACTTATGAACACTTATAAAAGCTAAATAATTGTGTCACGTACCTCAGCCTATTGGTTAGCATCCTCAATGTAAGACCCCGTAATACCCCTCATGTCGGGGGTTTGAATCCCCTCTAGTACAGTTGGCCTTAAGGAAGGGGTACTCCAATTGTTTGCACATTTGGAGTGGTTGGAGGCATGTATAATAGTCTCGGGCCATTTCTTTTTATATATATATATATATATATGATGTGCCGTCGTCTCCGTTCTGATAGAGTTTCGCCTCATGGCGAACGCTACCCTAGTGTCTGCTACGATATTTCTCGCGTCTAACTTTGATTTCCTCTACTTAACCTTCGTCTTCGGCTTCCTCTGGTCGAAGAGTCCGCGTCGTCTTCTTCTTTCGGAGCGATTTTGTTGAGCTGAGTTGTATGGCTCATCTTCTGCGGTGCTTCGCTGCAGGCTGAAGGGCGTCTAACTGACCCAACTTGACAGCTCGCGTTGTTTCTGCTCGAACAGAGTTCGCAGGGGTTCTCGCGTCGGACTGCGTCATTTGTTCGTTGCAGTCTGAAGGGCGTCAACCCAGCTCAACAGCTGCGCCACGACATACCCACGTCTGCATCCTTTCTGCTCGAGTTGAATTCGCAGGGCCTCTCCTGCTCCCTGTTTTATGGCTTCCGACTTCGCTCTCTGCTTTGATTTCTTCACTGTTCTTAACGCCGCACCTCCATCTATCGGGATGGCTTCGGACAGATTGTATTTAGTTTTCCTTGCGGGTGTCCACGCCTTAGGCACACCTAAATCGTGTTCTTTCCCTCCGTTTGAGTGGGAGGAGTATATCAAAAAATCTGTTAGGAAAAATGGGAAGCCTACCATCTTTTTTATAGAAGCTGAAGGTATTCAAATTGCTTTCTCTTGTCGACTGAATTTAGTCGGGAAATTTTGATATGGTCATCCCAAAATGGAGCTGATTCGTAAATAATTTGACCATTTGAACCTAGTTGAGGAGTGAAAAATTAGACTGTTAGATGGAAGACACATACAAATTAATAATGAAGATGATTAAACGCGCTTATTTTTTAGAAAGATAATCTGGATTGATAACAGAGCAATGAAGATTCTGAAATGGTCTATAGATTTTGGCCACCAGACAGAACCTCATATCATTTTGGTTTGGATTCGCCTCCCTAGTATGAAATTTCATTACTTCACTCAAAAAATTTTATACGTTGTTGCCCAGCTTATGGTAAACCACTCAAAATGGGTATTCATACTTTTAATCTTTTTCGTACATCCGAATCCAATGTGAAGGTATCACATGCAAGTTGATGTAGGATGCAATAATAAGACATGTTTACTTGAAATGCAATTATTATGACAAGGTAGTTAAAGGAGGTATAAGAAAAAATGAGTGCTTACATAAAAATTTTGCTTCGTGTACTGAAGTGTCAGAAGTAGTCAAAGAAGAAACCAAATCTTATATGAAAAAACCAACAATGCCAAAACAACTTACTAGGCTATTATAGAATAAATATAGCCTCTTATTATGGGAGCGATCACAGTGTCAAGGATTCCCCACCATCATCGCTACAACTGATGTCTAGTAGATGTGCTCGAGATCCCTTAGATAAGTTTATGTTGAATTTGGAGCATGACAACGGTCATGGAGAGGAGGCAGATGCAGCCTAGAGGATGTCTACAATGCATGTCAGATAAGCACGCGAACGTGTTTGTATGAAAATTACGAGATTTTTTATACAAAAATATTATTCCATTTAACATGACAACATCTCATTTTTACTTTAATATGATTTGTACCGTTGATGCTTCTGATTGAAGCTTGAAACCCCATCCATGCATGAGTTGAGAAAATGGGTATTTAAAGAGTAGTTAAGTAATACAAATAAAAACATAGAAGATATTAAGAGGACTTGGAGTCAAACTGCAATTATCATGTCTGATGGGTGGTCAGATATAAAGAATAAAAATTTAATTAACATTCTAATCAATAATCCGTATGGCATTGTTTTTTTTTTATATAATTTGTAGCAGCTTCTAATCAGGTGAAGTATGCATACTACATTTTTGGACTACTTGATGGAGAGAAAGAAAATTAAAGAGCACTTGGTAGTTAAAATTGTGATAGATAATTCAAGTGCTTATAAAAAACAACAACAACAACAACAAAGTCTTAATCCCACTATGTGGAGTCGAAAATAAATTGATACTATAAATAACAAGTGCTTATAAGAAAGTTGCAAAAAAATTGATGGAGAAGAGAAATATTTATATTGGACACCTTGTGTTGCACATTGCATAAACCTGATATTAGAGAGGAATGTTGAATTCTCATGTCATAAAATGCTCTGACCAAAGCCAAGAAGAGAAGTAAACCCATTTACAACCACTCTTGGGAATTTTCTTTATTGAAAAAGTTCTCTAAAATAAACAAGATTTGGCACGGTCTTTTTGACCCTAGACTACGTTGGAAGCTAGACAACCATTGGAGACAATGTCACTAATTGGCATAGGGTCTGTCTGAGGCAACTACAGCTTATTCAGATAAGTTGTTTATTAGCATCTGATCCGGATAAGCTGACTGGTTGTTTGGTTTGTGCATTTGAAAAACAATCGATTTGCAATTGTTTCTGGATAAATGATCATTCTGCCCCTCTGCAGTAGTGTTGTTTGCAACAGAACTGTCATAGCAATATAAGGATTCGGATTTTGATATTTGAGTGAGAATTTAAAAAATGGATGAAAGATGGTTGTTAATTTGGTCGACGCAGCGATAAATAAAATATGAAACATCAAGATGAACGAAACGACAATAAAGATGAACATGGTAATTTGTTCGATGCAAAGGAATGTCACTACAAATTTAGAGTCTCTCCCTCTGACTAAGATCCAAACATATAATAGTGATTTGATCAATCCATGATTAATCAAGAACCACTCCCAATTATATTATTAATATCTATATACTTATAATGACAAATATATGTATATAGAAAGAAGAAATTGAGGGAGAGAAAGAAGAAGAAAAATAAGAAGAATAAAGGAAGAAAACTACCTCTAATCGAGCCAGAAAGGAGGTAGAGCTCTTGCGACAGATTCCCCTCACAAAGAAGGTTCAAGCGCTTTGTCGAGTTCCGCAAGTATCAAAGGAAAGGAGGAAGAAGAGGAAATTCAATTGGATACTTGGACGACTCACCTGAGCTTCCCTCTTGCATCTTACGACCGTAGGAGAGAAAGGGATGAGGTTGCAAACCGCACGTACGCGTCAGTTGAGGCATTAGTGCCCTAACCGAGCCGCAGAAGAGGAAGGAGAGGCCACGTGTGTCTCGCAGAGAAAGGAAGAACAACCAAAGGGCTCAAACAGACTATAGAAGCTAGGTCGTGAGCTTAAAGAGAAAGGAAGGGCTCGCGAGAGCTTTGCGTGCGGGAACTCTCGTGTCAGTGTGCGAAGGAAGGCTCGACAGAGATCTTCTCCTCTCCTCTGCAACTCTTCTCCTGGAGGGAAATGAGGGCAACTCGTCAAAATATTTCTTGAAACGCGGATCGCAAGTTTCGACCCGCGACTCGCGTTTAACATAAAAAACGTCATTTTTGCACAAACTGTCTGAATGCGGGATCTAAACGATGAGGCGACGTTTTAAAATCCAAACACACCCTTAGTTGTGCATGGGCTAATATCTGATGGAAAAAACGTAAGAAAAAATTATTTTAAAAGAAAGGTTTTGTTCTAGTGTCGCATATGCATTAACAATCACTAGACCATTAGTACAAGTTTTGAGAATAGTGGGTGCTAAAAAGAAGCCAGCTAGGTGTTTTATTTAAAATGTAATGGATGAGGCTAAAAAGTTAATAACACAAGAGGATACTTATAGAGAAATTTTGGATATTATTGATGAAAAATGGGAGTCCCAACTCCACCATCATTTGCATGCAACTTGATATTTCCTCAACTCTCACTTTCAATATGTTGAGAACAAATCCACAAATCCTGAGATCAAGTTGGGCCGATATCATTGTATGGTTAGATTCTGACCCAAATGAAAGAGAAATTGTCTCTATGCAACTTGCTCCATTTAAGAATAAAGGAAAATTTTTTGGGCTACAACAAGCTAAAAATACTATTATAAAATGCTCTCCAGACAAATTTTTTTAATATTTAATATAGTCATTGAAACAATTATTGAGTATCTAAGAATTATTCTTTTATTTTCTAATTACATAATTTTCTTTCTAATATAGTTTAATGGTGGAATTAATTTGGTGATGGTAATCTAAAACTTCAATGTTTTGCTATTAAAGTACTAAGACTTAAATGCTCATCATCTGAATGTGAAATAAACATATAATTAAGTTCAAACAAAAAGAAAAAAAAATCATATAACGACCTTAAGTGGGAATTCTTTGGAGTATATCATGTACAACAACAAATTGAATAAAAGAAGTTTAAAAAAATAAGAGGTTTAAAGGATTATGTGAAGATATGACATTAGATGATGAGTAATTTCTAGATGAGGATATTGTGGTCACTTCAATTGAGTCACAACAAAAAGATTTGAACGCTGATTTCTTTTAGGGTGATAGGAGCAAAGGTGGTACATCCAACACCAAGTAACAAAAAACAAAAAAACAGCATTTTTAAAAATTAAGGCATTTGACATTTCCTTGAATGCTAATTTTTAACTTTTTAAATGATTAAACCTTTATAACTAAATAGAAAAAAGAAAGATGATTGAGGTTGAAAAAAAGAAGAAAATTGGGAAAACTTAGACTCAACCGATGAAGAGTCCGGACAGAAAATAATACGTTATGATGATGATTCCAATGAAGACCAATTAAGTGATGAGAATGTTGAGGACTTTCCATTAATTTTTATCTTATTTACAACTATGGATGATTCATGATATTATGTGAAAGAATAGGAGTGAAAAGTCTTTTATGCTTAACTTATCTTATGTCTTGTATATTTTATGCAATTTATCACTTTTATCATGGTATGATGTTAATAAGTTTTCCTTTCATATATCTATAAATTATGATGTTATTATATTTTTTTCCTAATTATTTTGACTACTTAATTTTTAAATTGTGAGGCTTATGCCTCAAACTGCTTCAAGGCTTACGCTTCGCCTCACAAACAAAAAATGACTCAAAACCCAATTGCACGTTTGTAAACATTCTTCCTTGTAATTTCTCTGCATCAAAAATATTATGCACCACATTACAATACATTTGGGCAAAGCAAATTCATGAAAAAAATTTGTAGGTGACATAATATAAACTCACCTCACCATATAAACTTTTTTTCTGGTAAATGACATAGCATAACCTCCAAAGCATAGAGGAATAATCAATGAAAAAAACCAGATAAACGCTGAAGAATGCGACTCCAAATCAGGAATACATAACTATATTACAAAGTTTAAAGGTTATTATTTTTCCATCGGACTAAAAACATTTGAAAAAGAAAACTACATGAAATTATATCAATCAAAAATTTAATCAAGATAAACTTCAATGAATTTGACTGAAAGTTTCTGTTAGAAAAATATTTGGAACTTGCGAGGAATAAAGGTATGTGGAACTCACCTTCTCAATTATAGAACTTTTTACATCATCGTAGTTTGCGATAGAGTCAACATCAACCTTTCCCTCAACTCTGATTGCATATTGCAGATCACGGTCAAGATTAGTGATTAGTTGCTGAAATGAACATATCCATCAGTATCAGAATTATAGCATATAGAAGTAAATACACTGCTGTAGGTCACAAAAGAAGATCTAACACGAAACCCTAAGGCCATAAAAGAGGAACTCATATACCAGAGATTTTATAATCCACTTGTATAGCACGCTAACAAAAAAGAAAAAGTAATCAAGAATACAAGCAAAAGAGTTCTTCCAGTCCAAAATCCAACATTGAAAAACATTATTTCTCAATATCTAGAGAAATCTATTATTGTTGATACTTAGAAAAGATTAAGTTGCCAAAATAATAAAGAAATTAATTTTGTTTAAATCCAAATCCTGATTAAAAACTATGAAAAAAAAAAAGACTTTCACCCAGGCGGGGCACAAGCCGAAACAGGAGCGCTTTTTCAGCCCACAAAGAAGCAGGCCCGCACTTGGGACCCCAAATTTGGTTTTGATTGATATGTAATCAGGGTTTTCTCTTTCCCTAGAATAAACATGTTGTCTAAAACCTGTTTATAACATTTTTGCTTGGATTTGGTACTATGTGGAGATTGTTTTCCCTGCAATTTTGTTCTAGGTGTTGCATCTTTCTTCTTCCACAAGTGGTGTGTCTGTAGCATGGTCAAGAAAAGGCAATCAATCTATAGATCCTCCTTGATGTTCATTCCTTGTTGATATTTCCTCGGAGGGTGTTTCCTCGCTGTTTTTCCCCCATAAACTCTCCTCTTTTTCTTTTCATTTTCTCATCTCCTACAACTCTCCAAATTCCTTTATCGCCACCATGCCACAAAAGAGATACCCAAAAAGAGGAGCCCAAGAATTCATAAAAGAAGATATGTAACAGGAAAACCATTAACTGCGAATAAGCTTGCAGAGTATGATAAACGACAATTTGAAAAAGCCAGCTATAATCATAATAGAGACTTGCCAAATGAGAAGGAAGTCAACCCTTCCACCAAGAGGCCTCAAGTGATAAAGAACTACTGCCTTGTCAATTTGGCATTAAGTATCAAAGACGAAAGAGTAACTTTCGATTAAAGATTGAATGATCCAATGACTCCAAACCGTGAAACAGATGTGAGTATAAAGATATTGTGCAAGATAGTAAAGCCAAATTAACAAAAATCAAACATAAGAAGAGTGTTATCTAGGTGTGGGAAATTTAAAGCACCTTCGATAACGTATAGAGAAGTACAAGATTACTATGTGGATAGAGATAAAGTGAGAGATGCAGCACAAATATCTCTCCCACACAATCAATAAGATAAGTTCATAAAACTACACAATCAACATCAAAGAGTCTTATTTCTAAGGATTACACAATTGAACTTAAATAACTCGAGCTTAAAGTGTGAGTTCCTTTAGCTATAGAACATAGTAGTAAGGTGCCAAGGAGAGTTGAAGCCACTTATTAGTGACATTATACAACGACCACCGTATTGGTCCATGTTGGACGTACAAACCCTAACTTTTAAGGTTAAGAAGAAATACAATCACATAGATACCACCACACCCCCACCAAAAGGTTACACCTGAAAGAAGTTAGGCAGCAAGCGTACACCTACTAAAAAACTTCTTGGAATTCAACTAAACAAATCAAAGTCCAATTCAGCATGGGAGAGTTGAGATATCACATCATACATAGAAAAGCAAATGAAGTTAAAAGTCTAATTATGAGAGATCATAAACGAGCCCCAACAAAATGACCAATTAAGAGCTCAATCAGAGCCTATCACAAGAGCCAAATCCAAAAAAAATAACTAATTTGTAAATTTATTATTTAAATTTCAAAATTATGTTTTAGATTTTCTGAATTTTGAGGCATGCAATGTTTGTTCATTTAATAAAAAAATAAGTGATCAGATTACAAAGGTGATTAGACTATCGTCCATAGGGCTGTAAATAAATCGAGCTTGCGAGCTCAAGCTTGGCTCCTGTTCAGATCATTCATAATTGGCTCATGTTGAAATTGACTCATGTTCGAGATTGTTCATGAATAGTGTGTTCATCCTCGAATACATATTCTTGTTCATGTTCGGCTTGAAATTGACTTGTAAAACTAATCAAAAAATTTGACGTAGGGTGTTCAATTTGAACATGCACAAATTCTACAAAATAGAAGATGCAGAACCACATGACCACACGAGTTGTTGTGATCTAAACTTAAAATATAAATAGATATTTATATTATTTTATAAATAATATATATTTTTTATTATTTTGACGTAGGGTGTTCAATTTGAACATGCACAAATTCTGCAAAATAGAAGATGCAGAATCACATGACCACACGAGTTGTTGTGATCAAAACTTAAAATATAAATAAATATTTATATTATTTATAAATAATATATATTTTTTATTATTTTGAACTAAAACGAGCCGAACACAATTGAAAGAAAGGTTGTTTGTGTTCAACTTGTTCATAATTTGAGCTTAAAAATTTGTTTGTGTTCTGCACGTAGACTTAAACAGCGATTCAAACACGAGCTACTTTCGAATACGAGTTGTTCGCGAACAATGAACTTTTCAGACAACCCTATCCTCCATCAAGGCCCGCGCATCTTTTCCTCCAAAATTTTCTTTCTTTAAATTTTTATCAATATAATATTTATAAATAAAGTTGATGTGTAATGAATTTTGTGGTTATTAAAAGAAATTATTTGTGCTTTTTTTTCCATTTTTTGTTTGGTATTTGGTGGCTCAAAATGTGTCTTTTCTTAGCTGAGGATAAGAATTTTAACATTTTTTATTTGGAGTTATTCATTATGCCTCCATAACACCTCTAAATTATTTAAAACTCTTTCTTTGCTTCATAAACATCTTCTAATGTCAATAAACTAGCAACCAAAGTCTCGTAATCAATCTGAACTCCTCATAGTCCTTGGCCAAACAAAGAACACCAAAACCTAGACATATTATTTACTCATCGACCCCCTTGTAAATCTATCCAAATCTCATCACCTATTTTATATCATAAGTACACATCATAAACTAAGTATTCATATCATTTCCAGCCATTTGCACAACACTTGACCATTTTCCTAATAGGCTCTTCCAAATTAACTCAAATTAATCTTACTTACTAGCCTTAATATTCTAACCATCATGCCCTACTAAACCACTTAAATTTTATCAAAAACTCAAGATCTCATCATTAGATTCTAAACTAATGATTTATGATTAAGCCTTTAACCTCATCAAAAGACCACCCAAAACAATAATATTTGGAACCAAAGAATTTGACCACCCAAAACTGATTTTAAGACCTCTAATAGGCAATATCAATGATTGATGATGCCTTTTACACTTCCAAATGCCCCAAATACATTCACGAGGGCGAAGACAAATATCTTAAAAACAATTATAAGGAAATCTTTAACTCTCTACTTTGATGACATTTTAATTTTAAGCCAAAGTGAAACAAACTAACTAAAACACCCTAGACAAGAATTTAAAACCCTTAGGAAACAGCTATACATCAACTTAAAGAAATACTTCTTGCAAACCAAGGTTATTTTTTAGGATTCATTATTTCGATTGTTGGCAACAAATCAGACTTTTAAAAGTTCAAACAATCTTATACTAGCTCTCGCTCAAGAGTTTCACTGAAGTACAAAATTTTCATGACCTAATTCCATTTCTACGTGATTCATTAAGAAATTTAATAAAATTGTCGCCCTTATCACTAACTTCTAAATATAGAATTTTTTAGACCTCTACAGCACAAAGACCTTATCCCAACTTTAAATTTTAATTACCTCTACTGTCATTATTAGCCTACTTGATTTTTCTAAAGCCTTTTAAGAAACTTTTGAGAGTTCTGAAATTAGAATTAGTAGAATTTTAAACAAAAAAAATCACACAACAATTTTCATTAGTGAGAAATTGCATGAGATAGAAGCATAATACTCCACATGACAGATTTAGAATTGCTAACTTCTACATAGAAAATTTATTCTTAACACAGAATATCATGCCCTCAAATTCATCAATACCAAATAAAAGTTAAGTCTTACAAGTTATATAAGTTTAATTTCTTTGGGATTATTCTTTTTTCATCAAATATAACTCAGCAATTGAAAATAAACATGTTGTCATCTTTTCTAGGGTAATTTAACTATTAGTTTTCTAGAACAAGAAAATCTAGGATTTGAACAAATAAAGAATGAGTATCATGTGTCCTAACTTTCATCTGAACAAATAAAGAATGAGTATCATTTGAACAAATAAAGAATGAGTTTTTTTTAGTTATAATTTTTGCTTTATGTTTAAAAATTTGTATTCAAAAGTGTCTTTTTGAGTGAGAATATATATTTATTAGTTTTTTTCTTCTACGTAACTAATTATCCCTCCATAACACCCATTCTAAGCTCTTCACCATTTCTCCATGTCATAAGCATCTTCTAAGACTAGCAAACCAGCAACCAAAAAACTCAAAACTACTCCAAGAAAACCAGCAACCAAAAACTCACAACTACTCCAAGCACCTTCTCGAAAGAACACTAAAATCTAGTCTTATTATCTACTCCCCGACAACCTTATAGACCTATTCACATCTAATTATCCACTCCAAATCATAAACACGGCATAAGCTAACCAAACATAAGCACTTCCAGCCTCTTACCAAACCTTAAACCACTTTCCTAAAGAGATCTTCGAAATATCGAAAATTAACCTAATCTAAACTAATCTAGATATTTCAACCGCCATACTATAGTAAACTTATTAACATTTCACCAAAATCTCTAAATCTCATCATTAGAAACTAAACAAAAAATTCATGACCATTTATATCCATTAATCCCACCAAAAGGCCACACACCACCATCACACACACACACACACAAACTGACATACTTCATATGGGATAAGATAAATATTGAAATGAAAAATTTATAATAAAAGTTTTAGAATAATCTAAAGAGCGATGATATGTAAGGGTGCAAAAGAGTCAAGTCGAGCTCAAGCCTTGCCATTATCGGGCTTGACTCATCTACCAAATTATGGGTTTGAGCTCGAGTCGAGCTAGAATGGAGAGCTCGAGTCGAGCTAGAATGGCGAGCATGAATTGAAACTCGAATTGTAAGCTTGAATTGCAAGATCAAGCTCAGCTCATAGTGGTAGCTTCTAGCTTGCGAGAACGAACCAAAAATTCATTTTTTATATGAGCTCACCAAAGAAAGCATTGTTGGCCGGAGGAAAAGGATGCAACGAGAGCTCACTAAAAAATGCATTGAAATAATTAACAGCAAGCTAATCGAGCCGACTCGCAAGCCAACGAACAGAGTTGAGATAAGCTCATGTTTGAGCTTGAGATCGAGCTCATGGCTCGTGGGCTCGTTAACGACCCGAGCTCGAGCCAGCTCATCTAATTCACAACCCTAGTAAAAAACATGTGTAGTCACAGTATGATAGGTCTTCACGATAACATCATAAATCATTCTAAATTTGTCAAACTCGCATCTTGAAGATTGATAATACTTATTACCTCTAATGTGACAAGTTCATTACAAGTAACCATAGCACCACTGAGACAAAAGCTACTTGTAAAAGTCTTTTGTAAAAAAAATTGGGATGACTATTCTTTTTAGAGTTGAATTTGCTTGCAACAAAAAAGTAACTCTTTTGTAGGAAACATAAAATTAAACATCCCAAGAAAATTGCTCATCAAAATTGCATACTAATTGATTTTATATTTATACTAATAGTAATAACAATATATACACCTAAAAGTTAGGTCTACCAAGCTGACAAATTGTCTAACCGTCAAGCTGTCGAGCCGTCGAGCTGTCGAGCTATCGAGCTGACATGCCAAGTTGCCGACACTCACATGTCAAGCTACCGTGCTGCCAATTTCAGCTACATTGAATGACATCACATAAAACTGTAGTAAACGACATAAAACTACAGTATTTTGCATAAAGCTACAGGATATAACATAAAGTTGCAAGATGTGATATAACATTATGTAACATGACAAAAACACACTCAAGTCATATAATCAAATGTAAGAAAAGGGGAGAGGGGGGACGGGATCTCTCAAGCTCTCTTTCTTTCTCCCTCTTCTGCTCAATGCTGGTAGCATTTGGGCATGATCCACGGACATTACGAGACCCTACGTCCTAAAAAGATTTAACATCCTGAAAAACATGATGAGCGTAAATATATGTTTCTTTTTTCTTAAGTCATGCGTGAAAATCTTCAGAGGAACAATAAAGACAATAACAGTTATCCTTTGTCTCACCTCTTAGGAATGTTAAATCTTTTAGAACGTATGATCATGTATAACTTGTGAATTCATACAATCCGGGAAAAATCTTGTGAAAGAGGTGGAAGAAAGCTCAAGATTTTGGAGAGTTTCTCCCTCAATTGTGGCTAGAAAAAAAGAGGAAGCGCTTGTCTTTCCCTATTTATCTTATATTCATAATCATAGAGTAAATAAATAATTATATTATAAGTTGTATTGTACGAGGACTGCACATACCAATCGCTAATATGAACATCAGCATGTCTGATCAAAGAATTGAGTTATCTTCCTTCTATCTCAAAGAATTGCTCCTCGAGCTCGGTAATGAAGCGAGATGGATACCGACAAGCTCGATATGACAAACTCAATAAAAAGGCTCGAGAAGTATGAGTGAGCTTGGCTTGAGGAGCTTACCTGAAGGCCTAAGATTCGTGAGCCTAGTCGAAGAAATTTGTGTGAATGTTGACGAGCTTCAGAAGTACTCGTTATGACTTTTTGAACGACAAAAATTTTTGTAGCTTCTCACCTCCAAAAGTACGGCTAATGAATATGATTAGACAGATAAGTGTCAAGATATCAAGTGCATAATTAATGGGCTCGGTCCATTAGGTCCTTGAGGGCTATTTAATATTTAGGCCATCATGTTGCAAAGAAAATTCTTTTTTTAATGTACAATTAGTTCGTTGATTTTCTTAATTCTTTGACAGGACACTGCAAGATGAATAAGAGAATGAGAGAAAAAAAACTAAGAGAAAATAAATTACCTCTATGGGCTACCAAATAAACGATAGAATTATAGCAAGCACACTGCCAAATCAGGTCTTGGCGATAGATTCATTGAACATTTGATTAAAAATAACATTGTTCGTCACCGTTAAGCCTTATTATTTTTAGTTTATCAAAACAAATTTAAATTGTATCAATGAGTTCAATATTCAGATAAATGAAGTATGCAGTTGCCTTATAAAACAAGCAATGCAAAGCTTCATATTTTGCATTTTATAATTTTCTTCATAGTCATCTGTTAAGGAAATAAGAGAAATGGGAAACTAAATGAATACATCTAAAAAGGTTTGTCGAGTTGTCGAGTTGTCAAGTTGTCAAACTAACGAGCTACCAAGTTGGTGAGTTCACATGCAAAACTTGTGCGCTATAAAGCTTACCTGTCAATCGATCGAGCTGTCAAATTCAGCTACATGGAATGACATAACAAAAAACTATATGACTTTACTTGAAGTTGTAAAAGATGACATGAAGTTCATGATATAATATAAAGCTGCAATACATAGAATAATATTATGTATCATTACAACTAAGACTTATAAATAGGGGGGCAAATGTAACAAAGATGAGGATGAAGAAAGAGCACTCTTCCCACGAGCTACACCTCATCTACTGCCCCTCTTCTCCTCAATGATAGTAGGATTTCGGCATAACACATGAACAGTATGGAACCCGACATCCTAAAATGATTCAACATGCTGAATTGTATGGCGTGCGTGGACATAGGCCTTAAATCTATGTTTAAAAGTGGACACCTCCAAAGGGACAACAAATATCAAATAAAAAGAGGTTTCACAAGAAGAGATGAAATGTTTTATTCTTAAATTGTTCATTTTTACATCCTTCAAACCTTCTAGCCCAAATTTGTTCCATAGAATTTTTTATTAATGTTTCCATTTTTTTTTAATATATTTGGGTAAATCGAGCAAAGTGCCCCTCGTAATTATCTTTTTAAGAGAAAAAATCTACCAAACTTTCAAAAATCTCTTTTCGAAATATAACTTGGTTAAATAAAGGATAAAGTCAGCTCACCAAGGGATCGAAGATCACAAGATCGCACTCTAGGTAAAGTTTAAATTATGGTGACTATTCCCTATATGTGTAGCTAAAGTGCCCATAGGCAAAGAATAGTTTGAATTTAATAAAATTGTTTTAATTCACTTATAACTAAGTTATATTATAAGTAAATAGTATATCTAGTAGGGCTATCAAAACGGCTCGTTGTTCGCGAACAGCTCGTGTTCGACTCGTTAAGAAGCTCGTGTTCGGCTCGTTAATTTTGTTCGATAAGTTAACTAGCCGAACACGAACTAAGATGTGTTCGTTCGTGTTCGGCTCGTTTTGGCTCGAAATACTACTCATCAAGTATATATAT
>JXCR01134908.1:87622-98074 GCA_002079205.1 Phalaenopsis hybrid cultivar
CTTTTTGAGCTCGAAATATAAACGAGCCGAACACGAGCTGAGCATGGCTCGCTCGTGTTCGGCTCGTTTACACCCCTAATATCTAGTCACATTAAAAAGAGAATGAAATTTATTTTTTTACAAATAGTCAGATAATTCTTTCTATGAACCATCGAGTAAACTATAAAATCTATTAAAGTATGTCATAATACCCCCGAAAAAGAATCCTAAATGTATAGCAAAAGTACCCCAAGAATGCTTTCCTATAGTAGTGTTAGGAGCCCCCAGATAGATCAATGGTCAATACATAGTGAAATACACCACTTTTTTATCAAAATATTTTTAATTTGTATCAACAAATTCATTTTTCAGATAAATGAAGTATATGTTTGTCTTATAGAAACGATCAATCCATAACTTCATGTTTTTCAATCTTATATTCTTTTCACAGTTGTTGGTCAAATAGATAAGAAAATCGGAAATAAAATGTATACACCTTAAAAATTAAGTCGAGTTGTCGAGCTGCAAAGCTGCAGAGCTACTGAGCTGTTAAGTGCATCTGTCAAGTTGTCAAGCTTTCAAGTTGTCGAATTACCGAGTTCAGTTATATGAAATGACATGACATAAAGTTGTAGAACATAACATAAAACTGTAAAGCTTGACATCAGGTTGTTGAACATGTCATAAAGGTGCAGGATGTGACATAACATTATCTATCAAGATAAAAAGACACCTAAAAAATAGAGGTCAAATGTTAAAAAAAACGTGACGGCTCTCTCTCCCCCTCTCTCTCTCCCTCTGTCCCCCTTCTTCTTTTGTTTAATTCTGGTGGGATTTGAGCATAAAATATGGACATTATATGACATTACGTTCTAAACGATTCAACAAAGCACTAATTTGATATATCTCAATATCAAAGTTTTGAGAAAAAATTGATTTAATTGATTGTTAGTAGGAGTTATATTAATTCATCATCAAAGTTGCCATCAGCACATGAAAGAAACATAACATCAGGAGGCAGTTTGTGAATTCTTAGATATAAAAGAAAAAAAAATCTTCTCAAAAGGATTAACATATACTTAGACTATGCAAATGAATGTTAAAAGTATTCTCAGAAGTCGAGTATATGACAAGAAATCAATCTCAAGATATTGTATTTTATAAGAGACCACTCCATCACTTAAAGAGTAAGAATCTGAGAAGTCAAATTATTACCCTTCAAGTGACCAAGTGGTCTCTTATATGAGGTGTAGCTCTAATATTTANAGATACAAATACAATGTGTGGGAAGACCAAAGCATGACACCCTGCCCACACAAAACCACAAATGATTCCGAAACTAGAAAAAACAAAAAAATACATTAGATACTTAAATAAGAAGCCTAAAACTGTCGAAATACATAGTATTAGCTGGCTAGAGAGCGACCTAATTCGATCTTGCACCTGCCTATAGTTCTAGGGAAGGAGCAAGCTAATAAGCTGGTGAGATGATCGTCATTGCCAGTAATAACCAATGTATCATCCATTATGTTCTCAAGCTGGAGTCGGTCTCCATTCTTCTTCTTTCTCCTGGAATAGACCTGTTGCCGACTATTTTTTTTTCAAAATAATATTTTAAAATTAAAATTAAAATTTAATATAATTATATATATATATATAATGTAATTTTAATTTTGTGAAAATGGTATATATTAATTTTTTCTATTTTTAGAAAAATGATGAGGTCATATAGATTTCATATATCTAATAGTTTAAATAGCTAAATACAATACCATAAATAATATATCATCTCGAAGGATGAGTGTATCACTTATTGACAGGCTTAACCATCTAAACTTAAGAGTTTATGACTCTATTTTGGTCTGCGAAATTTATAGCCGACTAATTCTCCTATCTAATATACAGATTAGATAGTTTTTAGATTAATCTGGGTTCATAACTCCCCATAGAGGCAAGCCCCTATAATTAATTACATCTTAGACAACCAAAGTCACCTAAGAAAACTTTCGATTAATATCAAGGTTTCGTCTTCAAAAATTCAATATTTAAGTTTCCACGATTATTATAGGAAAAGTCAAGTGGAATGGGTTCGAATAGAAACAATTATTTCTGGAATCCAAATGAGTGAAAAATAAGAGATGTCGAAGATACTGAAGAAGATTCAGTGACATCTCAAACTGACTTATGGTTTGGCTTTACATCTTTAAATGGGAAATTATGTGATATTTCAGTCATGCTAGTTATTTAGATATTCATGAGTTATATTTGCATATCATATGCAAATGGCCCAAGGAAATAAGAGTGTTAATAATAAATATTGAATAAAATAATAATTTTTTATTATTTTACAAAATCAATTAAATAAAAAAAAAACTACGCTTATTTACGCAACCCACGCCTCCCCTTCTCTCGGGACCGAACCGAGCCCTAGCATTCTCCCATTCGGATATTCTCTCATTATCGAAGTTTCCTGCTGGTTTTCTGATCACCTTCCTCCTTTCCGAGCCCTCATCGTCGGTTGCTCCACCAGGAGGAATTTTGCCGCCCAAAAAAGTCTAATAACATTCTTACTCTGAATCTTGATGGGTTTCTTACCCTTCGTGGGTGTTTGTCCTCACCGCCCCGATTTTCACCGGCAGTAAGACACTTCCTCCCCGTCACTTATAAATACCCTTTTGAGAGGAAGATTTGGAAGGTTTTTTTGGTGTTTCGTCCCGGAGATTTCTAGAAATCCTGTTTAGTTTTGTTTTTTTTTTTTTGTTTTTTTTTTAAAGTTGAGATTCGTTCATTGGTTTGCTGGTGATTCATTCGTGCGGATTAAAAGTTTTATTGCTTTGGAGAGTTTCAGGTTTTTGGAGCATTTGGAGGAATATTGGTGTCTGAACGTGAAGATTTCGGGGTTAGCAATTCATTCTTGAAACTTGAGAATTTTTGTTCGCCATTGCTTCTTTGCTTTTCGTTCTGGAGGTCAGTCTTTTTTCTCCTTCCCATAATCATTTAATGAGAATATCTTTATACAGTTTCATGGTGAATAATCAAGAATTAAAATGAAGATTCTTAATTATGAATTGATAAGGTTTGTGATTGTTTTGTGATATCTTCTTTCGAGAACCATTGTATCTATGTTGTTGGTTTCATTTTCTCATTGATTTAGTTGGATTTTATGTTAGATGACAGTGAAAGTGCTTCTTTTATTACTCGTGTCTGTTGAAACCATAGTATCATGTTCTTATGGATTTCTTGGTGCAAATTTATACAAGTCTTGATTTATGCAATGATATGTTATGTCCAATGGGAACTTTTGGTTCAGCCATGGTACTTATGCCTCGTTTGATGCTATCTCAACAAAGGTACTATGCATTCCTTATGAATTGATAAAGAGAGACGAATGGAGTTTACTGAAAATAGTTGATACAATATTTGATCTGAGTTTTGCTTTTTCTTTTAATCATTTCTATTATATATCTGCTGTGAGTTTCAGAGATTAAGAGGAATTTTCTTACAAGCGGATTTGATGATTCTCGTTATAAATTACCTATGGTTGTTTTAGATCAGTTTTCTTATCTTCTTGTAAGAATCTTAATAAATGATTTGGGGGACTATTAGTTCTCATGATTTGCATGCAATGTGGCATATACGTAGAGAAAAAAAGAGGAAGTAAGTCTTAGATATGTGAATACATAAGAATTGAGTGGTATATATGTAAATCTATCATTATTATCGAATTTCACTTATCTTCAAGATTTAATAACTTTTATGGGCATCTACATCTATACCACCTAAGCCCTGGGTATTTACAAATCAAACATCAAAACCGCTTTACATCTACGCCATTTAGATCTTTCTCATCATATAGAAGACATTGCTACCTTTATTTTATTTTTTTTTATATAGTTTCAAATATAGGTAATGTGATTTATATGTAATTTTGAAATTTAAGGTAGACAAGACTCGAATGTTTAAATTTGACCACCCTTATGAATTGAATGATGGGATTATCATTCATAATTACAATTAGATATTTCAATCTTTTCGTGTTTAAAGTATCTGTTCTGTAATTGGATAAAGTGAATTGTATGTTCTGTAAACTTGACGAATTTAATTTTATATTATTGTTAACTTTACTGATTTTATATATTTGACATCTTGGAATCCCTTATAGGAATATTGGCATTGGATAATTGGATTTAAAGGTTTCAAGTCCTACTTCACTTTTGAAGCTATTACGTATCAGTTAATAATAGGTCTTTGAGGAAATAAGACTGTGAAGCTTGAAGACTGTATAGCCTGTTGGTTCGTTCGTTAATATATGAAAGTTTGAGAGCTTTTATATTTTTCAATTTAGTTCTTAATATTATATAGCTTGAGGGCCTAGTAGTTTATTAATTTTGTTTACACGTTGACCATGGAATGAAGTTTGGATGGTGTTGAAATGCTTAGTTATGATCTTGCAACATATTCTTATGCTTTCCGAGAAGTTGGTTATGTTGAAAGGATCATTTACTAGGGTTTTAATTCTCTTGAGATCTACTGAACTTGGAATTTTAAAGTTCATTAAGATTTACTTTGAAAGGCTGTCATTTTACAAGGTGAATTGTATGCGATTTAAATGCATGAGAATTAAGTGGTATGTATGTAAGGATTTCATACTTATATCTACATAAATAAGATGACAGATTTAAATTATGCTTAGCTAACTTCAAATTTGAGTATGACATTTGATTTATATTAAGGTTGATCCCGATAATAAAAAAAATCTATGAAGCAAATATTGGAATATTTTAAACATTATATTATTTTGTTATGTTTATTAATTCTTCTGAAACTTTTGATGAAGATAGTGCAATGAATAGAGGATATAAATTACAACCAAATATTTATTTTGAGGGAGCATGTGACATTCTTTACTTATTTAAGATCAAGTACTGTAGCAAAATATTTCAAATGGTGTTGGAATTTATGGTTATATACAGATTCTAAAACCATTTATATATGATTCCCACCTTCTATATATTTGCATACTTGATCATTGAATCATACATCAAACTTAGAGGTTTGGTTTATATTATAAATCGGACACTACTTTTATTCTTGTCATTTAAATGGTTGGATATGCATATGAAATATCAAAGTGGCCTGTAATTTCGAAATACAGGATAAAGGCAACGACGCAAAGAACCACTAATCAGCTTTTCTTATAGCCGAAAATATAAAATCAATATTCAATTAGTAAGATGCAATTTCACTTCCTTAAGTCGTCGGTAGCCCTAACTTAAAAGATTTAAAAACTGGTAGTTATAAAAGAATAGATACTACAGATACTACACTTTTGAAAAGGATAGATAATACAGATCTCACAAAGATACCACACTTATTTAAAAAAAGAAATAACAGATACAACACTACACCATAGACACCACACATTAAATAATTAAATAATGCATATACTCCACATATCACATATTACACTTCATACACCTCATATGGATACACTACACATCCTTGATTGATAAGTTTATACACTACACAACAAATACTACCTATTAAACATTGACACATTACACATCGTTAACTGATAAGTTTAGATACTACATAATAAATTCATTTATTAGACGTCGATAAGGTCAGATACTACGTATCACTAATTTTAACATCACATATAGGTGTACCACACCCTGATAAATTCAGATACTATCTCACATGGGTATATTATGCCTTTAACAAGATAAGTTCAGATACTAGGATTCACCAATCCATTAAATGATAGGGTTTAGGGTTGCCCGACTATAGGGGTGATTTGTACTATAGGGGTGATTTGTTGGTGACTTCTAATTAATATTTATAGGTTGACTTCGATATATCAGTGGCTGACCAAAGAAAAATATGTTAAGATTTTCATACATATTTTACACTGATTTTGATGATATTGCACTTTAAAGAAGGGTATTTTTCATGATTTATTGCAGGTATGATGAATTATGATCATTAAAGCAAAAAGAAACAAAAACGGTGGAATTTGGAGCAAAAACGAATAAGAAATGAAATTTTGCTCTGTCACCTTTCGATAAGTCTTTCGATGATTAATCTCTTTTACACTTCTTGCATATTTTTGAATGAGATTACACTTTAAAGGAATGTTGTTTTCATGCTTATTTTATCGGGCTACTTGTTAGGAACACAACGCAACTGAAATGGGGCAAAACAGAGCTAAAACAGAGCCAAACAGAGTGAAACGGTGGAGCTGCGCAGTCTGCCCGCCGATGGCGCCAAAACGGCGCCGACGGCGAGATTTACCTGAGAAGACCGAAAAACAACCAAAAAGCTCGCTAACAGCGCCCTCGAACCTGCCGACAGCACCCTCGAGCCTACCGACGGCACCCTCGACGACTATAAACCGACTTTTGGTGGTTATGGGCCAAAATTCAACATATTTGGACGCTTTTTGAAAGGATTCTTGTGGAAACTCTTCATACTTTGTCCCTACACTTTAAAAGAACGAATTTAGGTTAGAAAAAGGAGGATTTGTGTGAGACGAATGTTAGGAAAAGTGTGGAGAAAGTTTAGGGTTTTTAGAATAGAAGTAGAAATGTAGATTTCTACCCTTTTAGAGAAATTGGAGAGGGGATTTTGAGAGAATTTGTAAGGAGATGTTCTAGAATTGCATGGAACGGCGGGAGACTTTGTGGGAGAGATTTTCTTCTTCCTTTCAAGAGAAAAAGCTAAGTATTGTGTTCTTCATTATCTTATAGTTTTGTAAACACTTATCTAGTGGATTTGCTTTGGTTAAATAAAGTTTCTGTTGTGTTTTCTTCGTGCTTTGTGATGGGCTTCTCTTACTCTCTTCTTATTTGGAAATAATGACATGAGAAGATTATGCCGTTGTTTTCATTTTACTTTTCTTTTGTAATGAGTAGAATTCATGTTTTGCGATTTTGTGATGCTTGTTAGAAGCGGATTTAATTATCAATGTGATGGTTTTTACTTCCACTTATTACATGTTAGAAAAGGATTTAATTATCAATGTGATGGTTTTTACTTGCACTTTATTTACATTACAATAAAGGTCTGGATTTAATTATCAATGTGATGATTTTTACTTGCACTTTATTTACATTACAATAAAGGCCTGTTTTTAATTATAAATGTGATGGTTTTTACTTGCACTTTATTTACATTACAATAAAGGCCTGTTGTAGTGTTAAACGTTGTAATTACATTAAGTCCCGAGAGGGCTATGTAATTCTCAACAAAGTAAAACCACATTCAAATTCCGTGGATGGTTAAGTTCATGGGAGTTGAATGCAAATAAATTGGATGAGCGTAGAATTGGAGATTTTAGGGTGACAGACTAAAATTTTCAATTCGGTCATATTGTTTGATTACTGAAGCGGATATGTTAGCCCTCAGGTGAGAGGAACGTGGGAGCTCCGAAGTGAGAGCCGGTATCCTCTCAGCCTAGCCACGGATTCAATAAACAAGTATAGGATTAGTCAATGTTTTTTATGTCTGGACCAAAGGGTAAATAATAGGATTGCTCATATTTAGCACATACAATATTTAATGTATCTCATTCATTTACATTATTCAATTCATTACATAAGAATAGTAGTTTGTAATATCTCAAAATTCTCCAAATCAATTCATCCAAAAAAGGTTATCTTTAGATTTAATATTTGCATTTAGTTATAGTTATTATCTTTACATTTAACACTTGAATTTAAGAGTAGTTGCTAGATAAAACATAATTTTAATCGATATTCCTAACTAAGGACTAATAGTAGTAGATTAGAATTTGACTAAGGACCTCTTACCTCACTTCCCTGTGGGAAGATAAATAGGACTTCACTAGAGTCTTGTATTACTTGAGCGATACGTATACTTACGTTTGAAATTGTGACTTTACAAAATCATTATACATTACTTGAGTGATACGTATACTTGCGTTTGAAATTGTGACTTTACAAAATCATTATAAATAATAACTTTGGGTTCTTAAATTCTTGCATATTAAAGTCGCATCAAGTTTTTGGCGTCATTGTTGAGGGTTTAAATCTTCTAGTAGTGGTGTCAAATTCTTGTATTTTTAGGTATATAAAAGTCGTTGTCAGTGGTCTGTGGGATAAAAAAAAGAAGTCTAGTATGAGCCTAACCCCAAATTAAAATCATATATCCCACTTGAAATTTTCTTATGTTTATCATTTAGTCTTTCCTTTATGATCTGCAAATGTTTATCTAATCTCTTTATATTATGCAATTGTAATATGTTTTGGAGCATCAACCAAATTAATCAGGTACATTTTTAGTTATTTCAGTTTCTTCACTTTTCCTACTACATAGTTCTTTCTTTACTGTACATTTCTTTTCTTTTTCTTTTTTTTTTTGTATTGCGCTGTACCTTTTTACATGTTCCTTACATTTTTTACCGTACTTTGTTACATAGTTTCTTCTTCTTTCTTTATTGTATTGTATACATTTGGCATGTTTATACAGTACATTACGACAGGCTGCGCGAAGCATGATTTTCTTTCCTTTACTTTTTTCACGTAACGAGATAACAACGTGGTCGGTTGACAATTTATCTCCGGACAGTAGTCAGGATTACAAAAGAAGAAAGTGTGAAGAGCTACAGCTGAACTTCCGTACACTTAAATAACATACCTATAGAACGTCAAGGTCGTTTGTCTCGCACGACGTAAATCCTCATACACCATCTTCTAGGACTTTCTACGATTTTATGTCGTATGATACAATTCCTAAACTTTTTAAGATTCCGAAGTCGTCGTCTGGTACGACATAAATCCTCTTATTTCCTCGGGTCATTTGCATATGATATGCGAATATAAGTCCTGAATATTTAAATAACTCGCATGACTGAAATATCAAATAATTTCTCTTTCAAAGATGTAAATTCAAATGATAGGTCAGTTTGAGATGTCATTGAATCTTCTTCAGTATCTTCGACATCTACTTTTCACTTCTTTGGATTCCAAAAATATTTGTTTCTATTCAAACATATCCCACTTGACTTTACTGTAACAATCGTGGAAACTTAAATTTTGACTTCTTAAAGACGAAACTCTGATCTTAATCGAGAGTTTTCTTATGTGATTTTAGTTGTCTAAGATGTAATTAACTATAGAGACTTGTCTCTATAGAGAATTAAGAACCCAAATTAATTTAAACCCTATCTAATTTGTATATTAGATAGAGGAATTTGTAGACTATTAATTTTGCATACCAATAGGGTCATAAACTTTTTAATTTAGATAGTTAAGTCTGCAAATAAGTGATATGTTCATCCTTCGACATGATATATCATTTATGGTATCGTGCTCAGCTATTTAAACTAGTAGATATATAAGACCTATATGACCTCATCATTTTCCAAAAATAAGAAAAATAATATATACTATTCTCACAAAATTAAAATTACATTATATATATCTTATATTAAATTTAAATTTTAAAATCTTATTTTGAAAAAAAAAAATAGTCTACAACTGTCATTCCTCATCATAAGAATCGGTCTGATGGGATGGTAGAGTTGAAGTAGAAGGAATACCAATCGTAGTACCCACAATTAGGGCTGTCAAAACGACTCGTTGTTCGCGAACAGCTCGTGTTCGGCTCTTTAATTTCGTTTGATAAGTTAACGAGTCGAACACGAACTAAGATGTGCTCGTTCGTGTTCGACTCGTTTTGGCTCGTAATAGTACTCATCAAGTTTATATATATATATATATTAAGTAGTNCCGATGGCTCGCTCGTATTCGGCTCATTTACACTCCTACCCACAATAGATTCTACCATATGTGAAGTATGAGTTGCCTCTACACTGGATACTTCCCGAAGAAGTGAGGTTATGAGGTTCTCCTGATTATAAGTCTGAACACTATCATTTATAGGTAATAGTCCATCGTATTGATTTCTATGGGGTTTGAAGGTGTCAGCATCACATCACTCGCAGTAACAGTAACAGCAGTGTCATGAGATGGTCCTCAGGGGCAACAGACACCTCCTGTCTGGCAGTATCCTCTCCAGGTGGAACTAAAATGTCAAGAGCAGTGGGGTTAGACCCATCCTTATTCACTTAAACCTTAGATTTTAAATTTGGATGAAACTTGTGGCATTTATCAAGGACGTGACCAAACATCTTACAGGTACAATATGAGGGTTTGTGCTCCATGACGATTTAATACCAATAACCATTATGGGTTGTGCTCATTCAGACTTCAGTGACATCACGTAAAGTAATACCCTTTTACACAAATATTTTGGCCACCGATGGTCTGGTTAGGTTGAAAGTAGGTAGATCTAGCTTCAAAGTATCTCAAAGGATGACCCCAATAGAATAGAGAACCTAATGGTGAAAAAAATACAGTTTGAGACCAGGTAAACTAAACCATACTGGTGTCGGCGCTTAAAAGGGGGGAAAGTTGCGTTTGGGGGTCGCCCGTAAGAAGCTGTCGGCCG
>JXCR01134910.1:6390-17779 GCA_002079205.1 Phalaenopsis hybrid cultivar
TATAGGGACTCTTCTTGAATTCTCTTATAATGATCTTACCTACTAAATGCTAGAGGTTAAGATCAATATGTGGAATTTCAAGCTGAGTAAAAAGAAGAGTTTTGAATTTCTAATGGTGGGGTACCTCTTCTAATTTTCTAAGACTAGTCAATAGGAAAGTCCTATGGCTAGACCTAGGCTACTAAAGAAGTTTTCTAGACCTCAACCAAAAGTGAGGTCAACATGCATTCGGGGTGTTAGGATGTAACTTAGGAACTTGCTGGTTGTGGCCTTGAATGTGCATTTCAGAGTATTCAACCTCATGTTAATTTTTTTTAATATCTGGAAAGTTTCTTTTAGTTCTTTTACATGTTGTTCTGCTATTCGGCTTTTCAGAAGGGTATGATTGATGTACGCTTCACTATTCTTTCCTTTCTAATTTTTGAAAATTACATCCAATAAACACTTGTGCGTGTCTTTGGCATTCATAAGCTTGAAGGGCGTTACATCGTAACAAAACACTCCCTCATTGGTAATGAACACAACTTTATCAACGTTTGATAGGTGTATCCTGATTTGGTGATAATCAGAGAAAGCATCTAAGAAGCTCATCACCAAGTAGCCTATAATTGCATCCATCATGTCATTGATTCTTAACAATGGGTAGCAGTAATTAGGGGCATGCAATGTTTAATTTTATGAAGTTGAATCACATCCACCACTTTTCATTGGCATCTTGGACCATGAGGACATTTGAAAAACAAGTGGTGCGCTAGACCTCTTGGATGTTTTTGACCTCACTTTTGGTTGAGGTCTATTTTTTCCTCTTTAGTAGCCTAGGGTCTAGCCATAGCACTTTTTTGTTGACTATTCCTAGAGGACTAGAAAAGGAACCTTCACCATTAGAAACTCTAAACTCTTCTTTGTTCAACTTGAAGTTCCACATATTGGTCCTAACCTCTAGCACTTAGTAGGTGGGGTCAATATAGGGGAGCTCAAGGAGAGTACCCATAGGACTGCTTAACCTTAAGATTAACCCTCTAATGGTGTAGTTTTGGTTGGTCTCACACACGCACTTGCACATTACACTTCCATTCACTACATTAAACCCAAACATGCTTAACTTTGGTCCCTTATGGGAGGCTCATGTAGATGGTCCCCTAGGCCACCAGGCCTAGGCTAGAGTTTAGCTAAGGCCAGTACATTGAGGACCCAAAGTAGGGAATTCAATTGGTCCAGGGCTCAAGTAGTGATTAACACTCCAATTTTACTAAAATACCCAACTTAACCTTCACAAATTACCAAACTACCCTTGAAACCCCAAAATTGACCAAAATTCTTAAAATTACCCAAAATACCCAATTTTGTCCAAAAATCATCTCAAACCATTTGAAACTACCTAAATTGTCCAAAACACCCCAAAATTATCAAAATTACCAAAATACCCCCCTCACTTTATCAAAATTATCAAAATACCCTTGGTGACCCAAATTGTCCCAAAACCTTCAAAATTATTTTAAATGTCCCCAATATCAATTTGGATTAACCCATTGAGCTCAATTTGATCAATTTGACCTATTTTGACCAAAAGTCTCAAATTGTCTTTTAAGGCCTAATTACCCCAATTCACCCCCAAATCCCAATCTTCCCCAATTTTAATTCTAAACTCAAATTCATCATGTCCAAGATCAATTGAAATCCAATCTAAGCCTAGTTGACATTTGAATCTAATTTCAACCCAAATAAAAAAAACCCCAATTTCACCTTAAGCCAAAATCTCACTTGATTGAACCCCTAAATCTATCCAATTGCCCCAATTTTACATCATAAACTCTTCAAAACACTTCCCCATATCAAATTGAACCTTCAATTGGCCTTGATCAAGCCTCAAAGTCACTCAAAATTAACTTGGACCAAAACCACCAATTTTGCCCCAAATTAGCCATGTCCTCTAATTCCACCAAATTGAACTCCATAACCCTTAAATTTCCACCCAATTGATGTCCAAAACTCTTCCTGATAGTTATTAGGACCAATTTTGACCAATAATTTGTCCCTAGCCAAACTCTAGTCCAACTTAAACCCAAGTCTAACCCAACACCCCCAAAATTGATCATGAGCAAAAATCCTTCAAATTGAACCTTCAAATCAATTCAAAACCACTCCAAATCTTTTCTAAACTCCTTGTGACAATCATTTACATCATTTTGGTCAATAAATTGAGTCCAATTTCATGACTAGCCCAACTTGAACTCAAAATTTACCCATGAACCCAGTGTAGCCAAACCTACCTAAAGTGGTCAACCTAAGACCACTACAACCACCAAGTGGACCCTAGGGACCAGCCTAAATCCACTTAGCCCAACCTACATGAGCCATGGACCAAGGGTCCCTCAAATTAAGGGATTTGTCTCCTAAAAAGACTAAGCTAAGGAGATCTTTTCCAAAACCCATCACCAATCCAATTAATTACAATTAAGACTGTTCACTGGCTCCCCTCGCCACCTTACCACCAGCTCAGACCAGGCTAGTGATACACCAAAACAATATATTATTTTAAGTACCTATTTTATGCTTATTTTTTGTGATACTGCACTTTAAAGAAGAGTATTTTGTATTTTTGTTGCCGGTATATCATTTTTAGGCATTTGAAGCAATAAATGAAAAAAAAAGTACCAAATGATGCGCCACAATCCAGAGAGCTGGCACATGATGCGTCAGAGACAACTTTTTCAAATTAAGGCGATTCGAGGTAAATTTTGCGTGAATTTTTAAAGGGACACTTGTTCTACACACCTCTTGGAGTAATTCAATGCTTCCAAACACTTTGGAAGGTTTTTTACTAAGGGATATGAAACTAGGATCAAATGACACATCTTTTGAATTCAAAAGAGTTGACTTTTAAAGGGATTTTTGTAGGGATTTTGAATTCTTTTACAAAAGAGGCAGCCCGAAATAAAAGAAGAAGACTTGAAGAGGCTAAAGGGGGGAAAAAAAGAACAGGTTTTTGGGTGTGGCATGAGAGTTAGAGAGAGAGAGAGAAGAGGAGATTTTCTTCTAGGTTTGTAAAAGGAGTGGGAAGGTGAGAGATTTCTTCTTCATTACATTTCTAAGAGAGAATTAGGAGTGATTGTAAAGAGAGAAAGGCTTAGATAGAACATATAGGGATTTGCTTGGGAAGGATTGTGAGATAAGTTATATTTTTATTTCTTTTATTTTGTAAACTTGTTCTTATATATGAAATTCATGTTTTATCATATCTTTGTCATGAATTCTGAGTAGTCTTCTTTATCATTTTCCCTACTTTGAAGATATGGTTTTATGAAGAATAGATTTTATTTTCTACGGTTTTAAATGATAATAATTTGTGATAATTTGAACTCTGATCTTTATTTACTTTTCTTTCTGGCAATTGAAATGTTAAAACTTGTTGAGAGACATATGTTCTTAAATGAGATATGATTTCTACAACATAGGGATAATCATATTTCATTTCATAGGAGAGTATGTCATCCATGAGATTTGGTGCAAATAAATAGGGAAATATACTTTTGTTGGATGCAAAATTCGAGATTTTAAGGTGACAAATTAAAACCACCAATTTGGTTAAGTAGATTAGAAACTAATGCAAGATTATTAGCAGTCAGAGGAGAGAGTAGTGGGAGCTCTGTAGTGGCAGTCGGTATCCTATAGCCTAACCACGGAATTGGGGACCAAACTATGGATTTATCAATGTTCTTTATGGCACTCGGAAGAGGGTAAATAATAGGATTTCTCCTATTTGTCACAAAATAGTTTTTATATATTTTTTTCAAATGATTTCAATTTCTTCACAAACCATATACTTATTAAAAAGGGGAATGATGCTTTCTTAAATTTAAACTTTTTGCCACAACAAAGACTTTGTTTAGTTTTCGCAATTTTACTCTTGAAAGTTTAGTATTTAGTTTAGTTTAATTTCTGTAATCTTACATCTACATTATAATTAACATTCACCTGAGCAGTCAATTTTCAAATTTTGTACTTTACTTTTATTTTTTGTTTTATTAGAAAATAATTTCCTTAATTTACTTTAAGATTTTCCAACTTCCCTGTGGGATCGATATTTAGGACTCTATTAGAGCCCTTTATTACTTGAACGATACATATACTTGCGTTGATATTTAGGAGAGATTTGGCAAATTAAAAAGAGTTTTAAAGGATAAATTATATTTATAAAAAGAGTTTTCTTAAGATTATATTGCATTTTTATCATAAATATGCCTGCATCGAGTTTTTAGCACCGTTAAGTGGTGTCAACTTCATAAATATTTACATATAAAATCTCCATGTTAAGTTTTTGGCACTGTTGCTTGGGGAGTAATGGAAAATATTAGTATTTTACTTTATTTTATTTCAAAAAAATTAAAAAAAAGAGTGTGTTTGTAGTTTAATTTAAACATTTTCTTATTTGAGTGTGTTTTCTTATTTTTAATTACTTGCTTGATTCAGTTTATGTGTTGTGTAAGATCTAAAATTTAGTGCCTTATGACTCTAAGTTAGAAAGAACTGAAAGAAAAATTTGAAAACAACAAAAAGAGAAAGATCAGTTTAGCAAAATGGCTTGTAATTTAAATAATGTTGGAAATGAAAATGAACATCATTAGAGATCTTTAAAAGATTATGCAAATCCTACAGCAGATGAATTTCATTTGAGTATTCAAAATTCTATTGTAGCTGCCAATTCATTTGAACTTAAACCTGTTATTATCCAAATGATACAAAATAATCAGTTTGGAGGAACACCTACTGAAGATCCTAATTTACACCTTGCTAATTTTTTTAGAATTGTGTGCTACATTTAAATATGATGGAGTGTCAACCACACTTAAACTTCTTCCTTTTTCACTAAGGGATAAAGCTAAGATGTGGTTAAACTCATTAGCCCCTGGATCTGCCAGAACATGGGGATATTTATCACAAAAACTCTTATCTAAATATTTCTCACCTTCAAAAACTGTTAAGATTAGAAATGATATCACATCTTTTTGTCAGTTTGAAGGGGAATCAATTTATGAAGCCTTGGAAAGATTTAAAGATATCCTTATAAAGTGTCCACACCATGTGTTGCCAGATTGGTTAATAATTCAAACTTTTATAATGGGTTGGTTGGATCTCTTAGATCGATAATTGACGATGTAGCTGGTGGATCATTAATTTCAAAACCATTTGATGAAGCATATTCATTAATTGAAGAGATGGCTACTAATAATGGTTAATGACCCTCTGAAAGAGTAAATCTAAAGAAAGTAGCATATATACATGATTCTGATGCAATATCTATTTTAGCTGCCCAAACAACTGCTCTATCTAGGAAGATAGATCAATATGGAATGAATTATTCTCAGACAGCACCTGTGCTTGAGGAGAACTCATTGGAACAAATGTAGAATCTCAATATTTTTATAAGAATTTAAATGCAATAAACAATCATTCTAATAATCCTTATGCCAATTATTATAATCCTGGATGGAAGAATCATCCAAATTTTAGTTGGAGTAACAATAATTCTAATACTGCAAATCCGCAACAGGGAAACAACACTGCGAACCCATTGGGAAACTCCAACAATCAAGGGAACCAAGCTTATAAACCTTTTTGCCCCCCAGATTTTAATAATTTACAGAGTAAGGATAAAAAGTTATCAATGAAAGAATTAATATTGCAGATGGTTAGTCAATTACAAAGTCAAGGAGCTGCTATCAAAAACATGGAAAATCAATTGGGATGTATTGCTACTTCATTTAGCAATAGACCTCAAGGAACATTGCCTAGTCATGTTGAAGTAAATTCTAAAGACCAAAACAAAGAGCAAATTAAATCTATTCAAATGAGAAGTGGAAAAGAATTAGAAAACAGAGTTCAACAAGAAGTTGAAGTTGAAAAAGATGAGGTGGAAAATGAAAAATCTGGTGAAGATTTTCATTTTGAAGCAGAAAATCCTATTAAGCCAATGAAAATCACTATAAAAAGACCACCACCTCCATTTCCTCAATGATTAAGACATAAACATAGACATAATCATTTTTTGAAATTTTTTGAAATTTTGAGGAAATTAACGATACAAATTCTATTTGTTGAAGCTTTAGAACAAATGTCAAGCTATGTGAAGTTCATGAAGGATATACTTAATAAGAAAAGAAAGTTTGTAGATAATGAGCTGTTGCACTCAGCGAAGAGTGTAGCACTATAATTCAAAAAAAGCTTCTTGAAAAAACTTAAAGATCCTGGAAGTTTTAAAATTTATTGTGCTATTGGCAAATGATTTTATAGAAAAGCTTTATGTGATTTAGGAGCCAATATTAATCTTATGCCATTATCAATTTTCAGAAGGCTGGACTTAAGAGATATTTCACCTACAACTGTAACTCTGCAGTTAGCTGATCGTTCGATTACCTATCCTAAAGGAGTTATAGAAGATGTTTTGGTAAAATTTGATAAGTTTATCCTTCTTGTAGGCTTTATCGTATTAGATGTGGAGGAAGATAAGAAAATTCCTATCATTTTAGGAAGACCATGCTTAGCCACTGAAAAGCTTTGATAGATGAGCATAAATAAGAACTAACTATGAGAGTTAGTGATCAAGAGGTTTCATTTATTATTGCAAAATCAATGAGATACCCTACAAAAGGGCAAGAGATTGAATGCTTCAAAATGGATATTAATGAATATAATATTTCAAGAAAACTTTTGAAAGGGAATTTAAAAAGAAATATATGGAATATTAAGATGAGGATAAATTCAAGATGAATCTATTGAAGCGAGTAAAGAATATAAGGATTATGTTTAACAAAGATTTGAAATGTTAGATCTTAAGAAAGTAACAAGAATTTGATTTCATCTATTGAGACACCCCTTGAACTAGAACTGAAAACGCTTTCTACACATTTAAAGTATTCATTTTTAGGATATTTATCTACATTACCTCTTATAGTATCCTCAGAATTAATTGATATGTAAGAACAATAGTTGTTGGAAATATTGAGAAGATATAAAAAAGCCTTTGGATGGGCATTAGTTGATATTAAAGGAATCAGTCCTTCAATTTGTATGCATAGAATATTACTGGAAGATCAACATGAACAAAGAGCTGACCCTCAAAGAAAATTAAATCATATGATGAAAGAAGTAGTAAAAAAAGAAATTTTAAAATGGTTTGATGCTGGAATAATATATCTTATTTCAGATAGTGCTTGGGTTAGTCCAATTCACTGTGTTCCAAAGAAAGGAGGTGTGACTGTAGTAACAAATGAGCATAATGAATTAATATCAACAAAATAAGTCATTGGTTGGCGAATCTGCATAGATTATAGAAAATTAGATTATGCCACCATAAAGGATCATTTCCTTTGCTCTTTTTGGATGAGATGTTGGATAGATTAGCTGGGCATAAATATTTTTGTTTTTTAGATGGATATACCGGTTATCATTAACTATATATTGCTCAAAAAGATCAAGAGAAAAAAACATTTACTAGTCCTAATGAAACTTTTACTTTTCGGTGAATGCCTTTTGGATTATGTAATGCACCTGCAACATTTCAAAGATGTATGAAGTCAATTTTCAATGATTTGATTGAAAAAGGGATTGAAGTCTTTATGAACAATTTTTCTGTATTTGGAACTTCATTCAAAATATGTCTAAATCATTTAGAGAAAGTTTTGGAACATTGTGAAAAGACTAAACTTGTATTAAATTGGGAAAATATCTATTTATGGTTGCAGGAGGAATTATTCTTGGACATAAATTTTTAGAAAATGGTATGGAAGTAAATCCTGCAAAAATACAGGTTATATCAAACCTACCTCCACCTACCACAGTAAGAGGAGTTAGGAGTTTTTTAGGACATGCTGGATTTTACAGGAGATAGATTAAGGATTTTTCAAAATTTACTAAACCTTTTTGCCAACTTCTGGAGAAAGATACAAAATTTGACTTTAATCATGATTGCCTTAAAACTTTTGAAACTTTAAAGGAAAAATTGATCACTGCTCCTATAATTGTTTCACTAGAATGGGAGAAACCTTTTGAATTAATGTGTGATGCTAATGACTATGCAATTGGAGCTGTTTTAGGGCAGAGATATGATAAGATTTTTAAAGTTATATATTATGCTATTAAGACTCTTAATGATGTTAAAATTAATTACACCGCCACAAAAAGTGAATTATTAGCTATTGTGTATGCTTTTGATAAGTTTAGATCATATCTGATTGGAGCTAAATGTGTTGTGCATACTGACCATTCGACTATTAAGTATTTGATGAAAAAGAAAGATGTTAAACCAAGATTAATTAGATGGGTTAGATGGGTAATTCTGATATAAGAGTTGGATTTCATAGTAGTCAATGGGAAAGGGATTGATAATCAAATTGTTGATCATCTATTGAGGCTTGAAAAAGAAGAAATACTAGATATGGAAAAAGAGATTAATGAAACTTTTCTTGATGAACGACTTTATGTTGTAAAAGGATGGGAAATACCTTGGTATGCTGATATTGTAAAATATATTGTTAGTGGTATAGCATGGTATTCCTTGTTAGGGATCAATCAAGGAATGATTTACGTGCGTGGTAGGTTTATGCAATTCACTCCTTCAAGAATGAACAAGATGTTTATGATTGAAAATGTGTCTATCTGCCAATATGCAAACTTTACCCATACAAGAGAGAATATGAATGAACTTTACCACTACCTTACGAATGAAGATGCTAATTGGCAGACTAGAGATGATGAAAATGTAAGTTTTCATTCATCATTTTTAAATCTAGTTTCGAAAGCCTGACACTTCTTTATTGCATCAAAGTTATTGCCTACCATAAAAATTAGTAATGTCACTAAGGAGAGTGGCATTCTAAATTATTGCATTCAAACTGAAAAACCTATTGAGGTTGGAGCTATTATTGTGAAATCGATTTTGGGTTTGATTGTGAATGGATCTACAACTAGAGTGGGACATCCATCCACTATTTTTTTACTTTGTAGTCAAGCTCAAGTACCTTATGAAAGTTGGGAAAAAGTGATACTTCCTTGAAAGTCGATAGATCCATAAGTCTAGTGTAATTGTATATTAATGGTAGATGAAAATGATATGAATGTACTGATGGATCAAGGATCTCAGAATTCATCATCTTCTAAGCCCTACTACAACTTGAGAGCACTTTCAAAAAGGATAAAGAAGATAGAAAAATATGTGTATAAACTCATGCACGTGATAGGGAATATTACTGAAATGTTGGATCATCTAGATTGGAGACTGAATGAACATTTTGCACATACAGGGCTTATTAAAGATGGATTGGTATGTATGTTCAAGAAACATGCTTGATTTGAGGAGAAAACCTCAACTGATGAATTTCCATTTCAACCCTTCTACAATCTGTATGTGCACTACCAATTGATGAGAGATATCCAAGAGGACAATAGTGAAGATGATGTTTGATCTTAATTTATGCATGAAATTTTTTGTGTAGTTCTGTTTGTTTTAGTTTATTGTGTTGGATTGCATTTCATTTCTAATGAACATTATCTATGTTTATGTTTTGAATTTTGATGTTTAGATTTCAGTGTTAGGATGTTGGTTTGCTTTAGAACACTGAATTTAAAGTTTGTTGGCTTGAAAAATGTTAGTTTGTAATAGCGTGAATTTTATATATAAATGTGAGTTTTGCATTGTTTGTGAAATCTTGGTGTTAGTGTGATGTTTATATATGCTTAGAAAGGTTTATCTGAGTCAAATAGAAGTTGGTGTAAAGCAGTACGGTGCAGATTTCCACAAAAATTGAAATCTGGAAAATTTGAGCTATGGCACATGATGCACCAATGGTCTGAACATGCTATATTGCCTAGAAAATCACAACATGCATGAGCAAACTCCATTTTGAGAACTTGAGTCATCTTCTACCTCAAGCCCTTGGTCTAGGGAGTCACATTGTGGGCAAAAGAGAAGACCAAGAGAATGATCCAAGGGCGGGCGTTTGCAAACCTGGGTGGCGAGGTCAAGAGATTGATTCTTGTCAACAATTAGGAAAGATTCTGCTACTTCATTGTCGTGGCAATTGTCACAATGGTTTGGGAGTTTTATGCAAACCTGAGATTTACCACTGAAGATCACATCCTACTTAGAGGTAAACAAGTTGAATTTATTGTTGATCAAATCAATACTTTTTTATGGTTTGAGGGGTGTATTTTTCATTTGTGATGACTGATTCGTCACTGGAGGTAGTGATTGCATTTTGATTGATGGAAGAGGGGAATGGAAGATTAAGGATAACAAGGCAGTTAACTTCCCTACTTCCATGTTGACTATTCAGCCAAAAATATGACACCACTTCTTTTCTGTCAGACTATTGCCAACAAATCATTTGGTTGATGTTACTAAAGATAGAGTTGTACTTAACTATTGTATTCAGAACATAAAGGCAATAGATGTGGGTGCACTTAGAGTTTAACATGCTTGAAGTATTGCTCGTAGTTCTGCAGCTAGAAGATTGGGATACCCTGCCTTGATTTTCACTCTATGTGAAAAAGCAACAGTAGAATCCCATAGAAATGAAGAGAGATTGCAGCGACAAAATCCGATCGGGAGACATATGATTCAAAGAGTAGAATCATTTGTTGAGTCTAGAAGTGGAAGAAGGGATAGGCTCTCTACATCTGCTGCAGGGGCATCTACTTCTTGATCTGTTTAAATATTCAAACTCAGTTGGGAGAGATAAGAGCAAGGAATGTATATAATGATGAATATCAGCAGAGGAGAGTTCAGCTTGATATTGATTTTTAAAATGCCATGGTAAGAAATCTTAGGGGTGAACCTAATGTGGACTTTCCTACTTGCTCAAGTTTCACTCCCTATACTCCCATTCATGATGATGAAGAAGAAGGAGAAGAAGAAGAAGAAGAAGAAGAAGAAGAAGAAACAGATGATGTAGATGAAAGAGATGAAGATTGATGTTTTATGAGTCTAGTTTAGTTTGTTTTTTATGTCTTTTGTTGTTTGTGTTTGTATTGGAATGTACTTTTATTTGAAACTTGTTATAGTAAAAGACTTTTTATATTGTGTTATGAACTGAATTTATAATAGTAATTGTAGACTTTCACTATTTATGCATTTTTAATATTTTCAGTTTAGTTTATCAATTTAGTTTTTCAATTTTTGTATTTATGTTTTTAATTATTAGCAAGTTCTCTAAAATATATTATGTTTTATTTAATGCTTTAAAGCATGTGTTGACCTTACTTTTGGTTGAGGTCTAGAAAACTTCTTTAGTAGCCTAGGTCTAGCCATAGGACTTTCCTATTGACTAGTCTTAGAAAATTAGAAGAGGTACCCCACCATTAGAAATTCAAAACTCTTCTTTTTACTCAGCTT